>OMNZ01074732.1:0-11283 GCA_900303255.1 Lesueurigobius sanzi
TGAATTTTAACAATGACATTTGAACAATGAAAAAACATTGTAGGCCAAGATTCTTCATCTGTACTCTGTAGTTGAAGTGTCGGACGTTTGTATCTTAGTCCAAAGATCGTCCTCAGTGAATAAAGACTGAAACACGTTCGTGGGACTCTTAAGAGCAAACCAGAAGGAGGAGTTAACCTCTAAGTCTCTCCTCTCTTGGTACTTCAACTACAGAGTACAGATGAAGACTGAAGAATCAGATGGAGGCAATAGAGCGGGACGATTGGCACGATTTGAGCGACTAGTGATAGACACGTTTGACACGCGTCTAGAGCGAAGCAGAAAAGAGACGCGGAAAGTTGCTTGCCCAAGTTGAAAATGTTCAACTTTTGCGTGACATCGCGGCATGTTAACCAATCAGACTGAATCTGGCTGTGACGTGAAGTGAGGAGATGGGACAGCCAGGTGAAAGTTGTTTCTGTATTTTAATTTGAATATGTACTAAAACTAGGGTAGCTTTAGCTGATAGCATTTAGCCCATCTATTTTTCAATGAGTCTCTTGTTATTTCATGGCCAATTCTCTATACAAAGTGACATTTTCAAATGGAAATAGTGTATTTAGCTATAGTTTATTGAGCATTGATTGATTTACTAACCGAAGACAGAAGGGCAGCCAGCGTGAGCGGTGGAAGATAACGGGGGATAGTCAGTGCTAGCTCCAATGCCGGCGGGGACAACAGCTCCTCAAACTGGGTCTGGAAACACGGAAATGCCGCTTGGAGCAGCTGTCATCCAGGCGCAGTGTCTCTGGAGGATTTGCTGAACCCAGAGGCCGTGCCACTGCCGCCATAGTTCGGCTTTCCTCACTAAATAAGGATCGCTGACTCGGATATGTCCGCCATGTTGGCTTGAGTGACAACAGGAAGCCACAGCAAGATACACAGCGCCGCCTAGTGATGACGCGTAGAGGCGAAATATGGGAGAAATTTACTGCCGAATCGAGCGATTTTTTTCAGGCGATGGAAGCGTGAAGTTTCAAAATGACCAAGCGAATAATGCTAGGCGTTTCATGCGATTTTCCGTGTTCTATATGAACGTACCATAAGGCTGTTCAAGCCTATCTATGGCCCTGCTCTGGCCAATGGTCTAACTTCATTAGCATGACATAGATATGGTTTCTGTGTAAGGATGTTGTTGTAGACCGGGTCTAAATTAAACATATGGCCACCATTGCGGTTCATGGATGTATTCTCTTTTTTTTTCTTATTTGACTCCTCTCTCAAACCATCTATTTCTTTTGTTAAAATTATTATCAGTTTGCCTTCACTCAGGCTGAACTCTCTCCACCACTGTCTCAGGCATAAGCTGAGATGATGATCAAGTTATGTTTGACATTGTTACCAAATACCTGCAAAAACCATAACACGGGGGGTGTGTGTTGTCTATTTAATATAAGGCCTGCAGATTAATGACACATTTTTCTTGAGACAACGCATTCAAATGAGGCCTCCTTGTTTGGTGCATTACTCTTAACAGGCTTCATATCAAGCCACTTTACGCAAGTCGTCTCTTTGCTGGTTCAACCCGGACAGCATTAACTAGCTTCGCCAGGCAATTATTTCACACGACCGGAGCGTGTGCTTTGTTTGTCCCTGACTGGCCACCATACATCAGGCCTCCTTTCCAGTCCCTCATCAAAAAGCCTTCAAACGCTCGACGGCGGATGGTGACCCAGTGGCGTGGTGGCACTCTCTGATGGAGCCAGAGCTAATTATCATCCCACCCATCACCCCACTGCTCCCGCGCTCTGCCCGCCTTCTCTTCTGGTGCACACTAAAGGCTTCCCAGAGTTAAGACTTTATTCTTCCTCCCTCTGTGATTTTCTCCCTTATTAAATCTATACTAACAACACTGGTTCTGGTTCAATTATTTTCGCAGTTCCCCCTCAACTAGATTGTTGTCTTTGTGATAAAACACATTTTTATGAGAAAAGAAAAGAACAAAAAAGCCATGTAATTTGAATGTATTAATATACACTGCCCAGCCAAAAAAAAAAGTCGCCACCTGGATTTAACTAAGCAAATAGATCTGGGGTTGCTGCTGTTGGTCAGTTTTAGCTTCAGCAACACTATGAGCCCAAAGAATCAGCTGATTACATGAACATCCTGAATGACCAAGTTGTTCCATCAATGTATTCCTTCGTCAAGTATTATATTCTAAGATGACAATGCCAGGATTTATTGGGCTAACATTGAGAAAGAGTGGTTCAGGAGCATCACTACTTAGCTACTACCACACACTTAGCCACCACAGAGTCCAGATCTTTACTCCACTGAGAATCGTTGGGATGTGCTGGACATGGCTTTGCGCAGTGGTCACACTCTCCCATCATCGATACAAGATCTGGATGGAAATAAATCTCTGAACACTGCAGAAGCTTATTGAAACAACGCCACAGCTAATGGTGCAGTGATCAAAGCTAAAGGCAGTCCATTGTGTGTGTGGCAGTCCATTTTGGCCGGGCAGTGTAAATGAACTTGCACTCCAAAGCATTTCAAATCAATAACATCACGATTAAGTTGCAAACTTCTTAAAGTAACTCATTTCATAATTATCAATATATATTATCAATCAATCACCTAAATGTAAACATGTATTTATTATATATTCATCTGCACTGCCAACCCTGATACAGTATTGGATTCATCTTCATAACAGCACATCCTGTTCAATCAGTTTTTGTTCTTTGGAAATTCTTTCCTCTAGAGCACTGGTTCCCAAAGTGGGGTCCGGGGCCCACTGGGGGTCTTCAAAGGCACTGCAGGGGGGCCTCCAAAAGGTTGTCCACAAATCAATCACATCATTTTTTTTTAATTGATGTAATAAATAAATACATTTACATGTATTTATTTATTTTTGTACTATTATTATTATTACTTATTATCTTATTATTACTTATTTTCTTCTTTGGTGGCACATGTGTGATCTTATCTTAAGAGCTGTGTGACAAGTGCATTTCTCCATTGTGAGATCAATAAAGTACACTCTAAAAAGTCATCCGTGGCATCTGTTGGGATGACTTGAATAGGATTGATCGCAAATGACATCAAAATGCTATTTTTAGAACAGCGCGCTACTGCCACCTACAGTTCGGACAAACTTTTGGGACCTGTGGAGCTGAAGCATGTGAACTGCACTTGTAGGAACGGGAATATTGCCTTAACAGCGCTAATAGTAACAATCAACACTGCTGCTTTCTGCTGAGTGACTCGCGATATGGACACTGTGACCATGAGGGGAGTTTTTTCATTGCATTTCCTGAGCTTGGAAGAAATCCAAAGAAATGCCAAAGTTGGGTACAAGCTTGTAAGGAGAGGGATTTACTGCTCTCTGCATTTCATCGGTGGAAAAGGGCTAACATTTGATCATCCAGACCCAGCAAGGGCAACACCTGTACAGGTATGTCTTGGTTAAACACAGTCTGCAACAATACAGCCTTCAGGAAGCCAAACAAACTAGCGTTAGCTGGCCAAACACTGAGGTGAGATGATTTTGACTTGATCGCACTAAAAACTTGCATCACTGTGGTGGAGTACAGGGAGCTAGCTACTAGCCACGATTAGCGTTAGCTGCTCACACAAAGGGAGACAGGGCAGGGGGCGAACAGAGCAGCACAGCTGATGGTGTTTCTGACCAAATCACTGCGCACTTGAAAGTCTGCGAAAGTGTAGTGGTTATTGGTTGTAATATAAGCGAGGCTACATTTCATTTGACGCTGACATTTGCCTCTGTTTGGGTGTTAAAACGGCATGTTTGCGAGGAGAGTATACGGTAACCATAGCAACCACACTGCACGTGTTGCGATTCTTGTCCGACCTATGAATGTGACATCATTTGCGATCAGTGCTATTGTTGTATTCTTGGAAGTGGAAAATTTGCATCGCTTTTTATCGCTTCATTTTCTGTGCTGCAGTTGTGATTTTTATTTTAAGCTTCACTCAAAAACTCAGAATGCTGAATGAGGTTAAAATATTACATAATAATAATAATAATAATAATAATAATAATTTTCTCTTCAAACAACTACAGTGAAAATCTAGGACGGACACAAAAACCACAACTCAATTTTCTGACTCTGTATCTGGCTCCACCCACTCAACACATCTGGGCAAGTCCCACAAAGAAAAAACAGAAACATGAGTGACAATGGACAACATGACATGGAACAAAATGTGCACTTTATTTGAATGAATTTGATGAAGGAGCAAAGATTTTCCTTTGTCATTTGACCCGAGTCACTAGTGATGGGATTTATGGCTCTTTAGAGGGAGTCAAATCTTTGGGATCCGTTCAATTCAAAGAGCCGTTCCAGCGACTGGCTCATTTCATGTCGTTTATTACATTTTAGGAAGCCAGTGAGAAAACCTTAATTATCTGAGACCTAATTGAGAGTCACAACTTTTGATTTAAATGACTTTACAGCAAAAATTGATTTTATCCTTTGAAATTGGTGTCAGGTAAATAAAAGTTTGATCTGCTGTTAAGGAAAAGAGGCAACAACTGCTTGTGCTAAGTCATTTCCAGATCTTTTCACAAGTGAGATCCAGTTCGAACCGTTCATCTACAAGAGCCGTTCAAAAGAGCCGAGTCGGTCATGAATGTCACATCACTACGAGTCACTTCTTTGGACTGGGTCAAGGAATAAATAAATGTGGGAAACTTAAGTATTTTATATTTTGATAAGTATCAGATGAAAATTTCAATTAAACAAAGAAAATCACTGTAAATTCATCTTGGTTTTCAGTTCACAGACTGTTCCAAACCATTTCAGGTCAAGAGCAAGAAAACGAAAAAGAGCAAAGGGCTATTTAGATGAATATAAAAAAATATTTGGAGTTATTTCCAATGGGCGAGAATGGGCCGTCTCCGTGACCGTCAGGCTGGGCGCTGACATTGCTGCAATATCGCCTCTATCCACTAGGGGCGGCTCCAAAAAGACCTTCATAACATGTATTCCTATGGTGACTAACACGTGTCAAAAACAGCTTTACAGCCTGGCTCTGTGATAATGCTCAGAGGGAAATGGAGTCTTTAATGTTGTTAGTTTTTGTTAACTGGAATTTTAAAGTCTTGCATATCCAATGAAGCTCATTCTAATGATTTGTGACGTCACACGCTCCCGGCGAGGCTAACAGAGCACCGTGCTGACGGGACGGGAGCAGAGAGGGCGCGGTTATGGCTAAACTACACGCCCAAGAGGGCTTTTACCCTTTTTAGGAGTATCCACTGGAGGAGGAGCCAGTTGCGCCATTTTGATTTCACCCATAAGCGTGGTCAATTTCCAAAGTGAGGCTTAATACACGTATTGTTTTAACTCATTGGTTATTTCACCCTTATTTTTTTTCATTCATAGTTTAATCATACAACGTAAACAAAATAAAAAGTTACACTACCACTAAAAAGTTTGGGGTATCTGTTAAGTGTTCAGTTCGCAATTCAATTTTACTTGGATTTTAAGGCCTTAAAGACAAGGCTCCAGACCTGGAATAACGTCCATCACTCGGCCATGCCAGAAAACAATTACATAAATCTGAAGGCGCCCATGAAAATAAGCAAATACTGGTTTATGGGGGACTTTGTTTTGTGATTTTCTTTCTGGGAAACAGAATGTTTTTGGCCAACTTCCTGTTGGCTAGTGTAGAGAGTAATGACTATTTCCTTTTCACATTTTTAGCATAGCCCAAATATGATTTAAAAAAACAAACAAAAAAAACATTTAATTTTCATTTTCTTTCTTTATTTGAGCAGTTGGGTTATCAGCAAAACATGATATTCAGCATTAGAACAGAAAAAAGCAACACTGCTTCAGTAGGTTATGTGACATATATCTATATGTATGTATATTTGTACACACACTCATACAATATACATGTACAATGTACACCAATATAAACACAGCCAAAAGAAAGTGCTAAATACAGAATATATTATTTATGTGCCTTACCCGTACCCAGGTACATACTGTACACACTGTAGCCTTGCAATATACAGTTAGTGCAGAAATGCAGGTCTCTGTGTCCCATTTATTCCTAAGCAACACAAGTATAATTGTTCCTGGACACAAGTTCAATAGATCTTCTTAATAAATTAATTGTTTTCTACAATAATATCTGTGCATCAATGTCGGAGTGTAATGCTGCTACAAGGCCCTGCTGCATTTATTGCCCTCATTATTACCATAAACATATACCATCCACACAACTATCTACACACACATACAGTATACTGTATCTACATACTGTATGTACATATGTGTATTGAGCAGATCTTCCAGTGTTGATATATATAAAACAAAAAAATACATTCGTAAAACAAAAAAATACATTCGTAAAGTATAGAACATTTGGGTGTCCTGATGTGTGCTTTAAAAGATTTGGTCATCTGCTGCCAGAAGGGGGAGCTCTTCAAACACCAGTCCACCTCTTGCTTTGCCTATACTTCCTTGTCTGTACTGTGTGGTGCATTTCAGTGTCTGTGCTTTTAAAGGAGCAGGTGTGTTTTCAAAGAAATTTGTTCAGATTGTGGGTTATAAGATCAAATTAATGTTAGCCTTTAATTTCAATCCACTTTCATTAGTAGTTAGCACCAATAATCAATTAAGTAATAAAAAAAACATAAAACAATAGAACTAGGTAAATAGGTAAAAACAATAGAATAGAAATAAATAATCTTCTTAAAGTCAATAATAGTAATAAAATCTATAAAATGCATACACTAGAAATAATTTAAAATCAAAGCAATAAAAGATAAACACAGAGGACACACAATTTAAAAGCCAGAGGATAAAAGTGGGTCTTAAGATGAGACTTAAAAAACTCCACTGTGGGAGCTGTTCGAACATGGAGGGGCAGAGTGTTCCAGAGTCTGGGGCCGACCACAGAGAAGGCCCTGTCCCCTCTGGTTTTTAGTCTCGCCTTAGGCACCACGAGCTGGGGCTGGCCCTCAGACCTCAGAGCGCACACACCGGTGTAGATTTGGATGAGGTCCATGATGTTCTGTGGGGCCAGTCCCTTCAAAGTAGGGCTGTCTCTAACGATTATTCAGGCAATTGATTAATCGGCCGATTATTTTTGCGATCCATCAATTAATCGGCTGGCGGCAGAAGGTATAATTATAGTATATTATAATAATAGTATAGTATAATTTTAAAAAACTTTTTGCCACATGAAGCTAAAGTGACGCTGTTTGAGGACGTCTTGATAGAATAATATTAAAGGTAATGTCTGTAGGATGCTCTTTGTACACGTTTCCTCATTTGAAAGCTAAGAACCTCTAAAATTCAGTCAGTGTGAGAGCAAGAGAGTCCTCTCTCCGATTAGGTTATGGTCTGAGATTTATCTTATATTTGAAAAAAAAACACAGTTGGAAGTGGGCGGGGCCAGGTGCTTTGTAACGTTTTTCAGACACGCTGTGCGGTCTACGGAAGTGTCACGTAGGCATTCTCCTTCAATTACTACATCGGATAGAGTGTATCTCATGTCATCGCCATTTAGAAGATACAGTATATCCATGTTTTAATTGTACTTTAGGGCGCCGCCATGTTTTCTTCTTCTTCGGGTAGGCAGGCTGTACACTGGGTTACGTAATGCTGCCCTCTACCGCCAATAACAAAACAAAATACTTTGCCCAGTTAGTTACAGCAAAAGGGGTAAGAGGAGTTTGTCAAAACACGGAAACAAGCTGGTGAAATAAACAACATTTACAAAGTTATAGGACTGTTTGTGTTTTTGTTCGCTGTGCGCCACACTTTAAATCATTCAGTCATCTGCGCTGACTTTTTCACATGGAGTTACACGTGAGAATTACGTTTTGGATTTTATATCAGAATTTCGATATGTTGCAGTTGTAGTCTGCGCTGTCTTTTCCCGCTGCGCTGTCTTTCCCCGCGCTGGCATTGGGTCTGCTCCGCAACTGTGCTCTGAGAGTGTAGGTGTAGGAGAGGCTGTCTGTGAGGCCGAGACCAGAGGTGGCGGACCTCGACCCAGGGACACACCTGCAGCGAGACTCATGTCGTTAACAACTTTTAAAAAAAAAATGATAATAATATTTTCATTTGGTTTTATTGGTGGCACCACTACAAATTTCACATTCTGTGGCTGAGGGTGATCTGCTGGTGCAATAGGTTTGAAAGCAAACATTTCTCATTTCTCTATATTAATAATTTAACAATTTAATTTACAGACTTTTTTCATGATTTTAGTCCTAGCATTATGTGAACTTTTCTACATATGTTGCATTTACTATGTGGGTTACACAGTCATTCATGACATGTATTATTGACCAATATACTAAGTGGGTATACAATTGTTGAACCATGACTGCATTTTAGTTGCAGTCATAGGCTGGGTCACAGCTAGTTTTTATATAATTTTTACTCTGTATATCCCAGAAACGATTAATCTAAAAATAGTTGAAAACTATTTCAATAATCGATTAGTTGACGATTAAAGGCACTATACCTGATTTTTACCTGGAAGAGGAATGAAATTTGTTTAGTCGTCCTTTAGTATATTGTAAACTCAGATATTTGTGGAAATAAAACTGGGCTTCTAAATATTAAGCATTTTATATCAATTTCATGAGTTTGCAGGCTACTTTTCTGGCATGTCTGTGACAGTGACCCAAAAAAGTGACCCCGCTAGTTGTGAAATGTGCGCATAAACTCATCTCTGTGAAGAAATGGGATTTTAGCAATACGTTAGGGAAGTTAGGAATGTGTTTGGACCACAACTATCAATTGAATTTATTCGCTCCCACTTTCATTGTTTGTAATAAAAAAAATCAGGTACAGTTCCTTTTCGATAGTTGTTTCAGCTCTACTTCAAAGCTTTACAAAAATCTTAAAATCAATCTTAAAATTAACAGGAAGCCAGGGCAAAGACGCAAGAATTGGCGAGATGACCATGTTTTTTTGGCTCCTGTTAAAATGCAGGACTGAGGCAGGAATAAAACAATTATAGTTGCAAGTTAAGCTGCCCACACACTACATTTTAAATCTTTTGAGATTTAAAACCTGTGCACAGACCACACACAGACATGAGGACACACATACACACACATGAGGAGTCCCACTACAGATCATGGCATGAAAGAAAGTTTTTATTGAACCACGCCTCCTCAGATTCAGAAAGACTAAAACTCTGGCTACAGTGGCGGGGCGACAGTGGCGCAGATGGTAGAGTGGGCCATCTTATGATCGAGAGGTTGGGGGTTTGAATCCCGGCTCCTGCAGCTGCAGACTGTCGTTGTGGCAAGACACTTCACCCACAGCCTGTATGAATGTAGTGAGAGAGTGAATGTGTGGTAGGGGTCGGAAGGGCCAATGGCGCAAATTGGCAGCCTTGCTTCTGTCAGTCTACCCCTGGGCAGCTGTGGCTACAATAGTAGCTTACCATCACCAAGTGTGGAGTGAAAGAATAATGCCATGTAAAGCGTCTTTGAGTGTCCAGAAAAGCGCTGTATAAAACCGATGCATTATTATTATTATTAAAATCCTCTAGTGTGTGACCAGCTTTAGCATCATGTTGCTATAACATTCCAGCGGCTGATTATTTTCCCTGCCCCTGCTCATCTCAGTTGTCTTTAAGCTCCTTGTTACGTCGAAATATCTCACCTTAGACTCTCAATACTGTAGTGTGCTGTTTTCCCACCGCTTTAAGGGCAGGGGTTATGAGCGTGTGTTAGCGAGGCTGTCTATCCCGGACGGCTCAGTATGGGAACAGGGCAAGCGGTGGGTGGAGGTCTGGTCTGGAGATTAGTGCAAGTGATCCTGGGACTGCAGTGGAGGTATAGGGCCAGCCTCTCCCTCAGTGCTCCCCACATTAATGTAAACACGATCAATATGTTTGTTGTGAGATGTGAGCATCTAAGGAGAGACGTGAAGGCACAAGAGCAGAAAGGTTGAAATGCTGCAACTTGTTCTCACTGTTTCCACCGTGATTCCTCCCCGTGCCCTTGGACTGTGTTGAGGTCCATTGTACTTCTTAGAGAGTGAATGGATATATCTCACCTAGGTTTTCCATTTCAAGCAGTAGTCTACTTTCTGTCTGTATGATTGTGAAATGTCTATTTTTCTGGGTGATAAATGATTTTTCCTGTAGTTTATTGCATTGTAATCCTGTGAATAACCTTTTATTGCACCCAGAAAAGTCTGTGACGGCTTTTATAGATGGAATACTTTCAAAAGTTTTCAGGTCAAACTTCAGTGATTTCCATGTTTTGTTTTCGCTTTTGTCCAGTGGTGGAAAGTAACAAAGTCAAAAGTACAAATTATAGGTACTTTTACTTTACTTAAGTACATTTTATGATGAATACTTTTTACTTCACTACATTTCAGAGCCTGTATCTGTACTTTCTACTGCAGTACATTTTTAAAATGGGTTAAAAGTATTTTATTTTCCAAGTGATCTGTCTGTGATGAAGTGGTTTAATTCCAGTTTAGACTTGGTTTAATGGTTTACACGTTTAGACCTGGTTTAGACCTTGTTTAGACCTGGTGTAGTCCTGGTTTAGACCTGTTCTAGACTTGAGTTAGTGGTTTACTCGTGTAGACCTAGTTTAGACCTGGTTTAGACCTGAGTTAGTGGTTTACTTGTTTAGACCTGGTTTAGAACTGAGTTAGTGGTTTACTTGTTTAGACCTGGTTTAGACCTGTTTTAGAACTGAGTTAGTGGTTTACTCGTTTAGACCTGGTTTAGACCTGGTTTAGACCTGGTTTAGACCTGGTTTAGAACTGAGTTAGTAGTTTACTCGTTTAGATCTGGATTAGACCTGGTTTAGTCTTGGTTTAGACCTGGTTTAGATCTGGTTTAGACCTGGTTTAGACCTAGACCTGAGTTAGTAGTTTACTTGTTTAGACTTGGTTTAGACCTTGTTTAGACCTGGTTTAGACCTGAGTTAGTGGTTTACTCGTTTAGACCTGGTTTAGACCTTGTTTAGACCTGGTGTAGTCCTGGTTTAGACCTGTTCTAGACTTGAGTTAGTGGTTTACTCGTGTAGACCTAGTTTAGACCTGGTTTAGACCTGAGTTAGTGGTTTACTTGTTTAGACCTGGTTTAGAACTGGTTTAGACCTGGTTTAGAACTGAGTTAGTGGTTTACTCGTTTAGACCTGGTTTAGACCTGGTTTAGATCTGCCTTAGTAGTTTACTCATTTAGATCTGGTTTAGACCTGGTTTAGACCTGGTTTAGACCTGGTTTAGACCTTGTTTAGACCTTGTTTAGACCTGGTTTAGACCTGAGTTA
>OMNZ01074737.1:0-12909 GCA_900303255.1 Lesueurigobius sanzi
TTGTTTAAATAATTCTTGCACACTTTCTGTAAATCATATAAACTTTATTTCACTTCTCAAATATCACTGTGCTTGTCTCCTATATGATATATTTAACTGGAATTTTTTATCCAAACAACCAATGATTTATAAAGGAAAATCATGAAAATTTACAGGGGTGCCCAAACTTTTTCATACCACTGTATATCGCGATATTACACAACGCGATTTGCAAATCACAGAGGTATGCGATTTTTAAGGGAAAGTCAGTCTCTAGCCCATTCCTGTCAGGAGTTGTGAAATTTTAAAGAAATTATTAAAATGCTCTGTCCAGCCACTAGGGGGCAGCCAAGATTGTTTTGAAAGGAAGAAATTCCTCACCTGTCCAGCAGAGGGCACTAACACTGTCTTATGGCCATACCGCCTTTGCTCTCTCCTAAGAAATAAATTATAAAAGCACAGATGGCAGCTAAAGGACCAGCTGAAAATATAATTTATTTTCTAAAATGCACATGAATGCAAAAAAATCATCAAAAAACATCTGAATTCAAAAATAAATAAAACTGCACAACTCTCAGACTCTCCCAGGTCAAAAGTGCAATATTTCTGCAGTTTCGAATCGGCTGGCCAGATCCCCCAGCCCTAAATTATATTTACATGTATTTTTTGTTAACATCAAGGACATAAAGAGGACCTTGAAAACATAATCGCAAATTAAATCGCAATCACAATATTGAGGGGGAAAAAAATAAGATTATTTCCCAAAATTGTTCAGCCCTAACGTACAGTCTTATTTGTAACTGTAATTGCATATGAATACGAGCGATCGCAATGTCGTCATGTCCGGGGCTTCGGTAGGTAACATGAATATTTTAAATGAATGATAATAGTAAATAATAGTTCTATGATAGGCAAAAACATTGTTCACAAACAGAGCAGTGCTTCCCTGGCGTTGTGTCAGATCTGTGATTTACATAAACAGCGCTACATGTGTGAATACTGTACATCAGCTGTTGCCTACCGTCGCTGAAAATTGCGGAAGAAAACAATAACAGCGATCGCTCCTGTTGTCACATTGCTTAGTTTGGTTGCAACTAACTCTCAGAAGTGATAAATGAAAATCGTCTGAAAGCTTTACCTCATATGCATCGCACTGTGGAGGAGGATACTTCACCAGTAACTACTGTACATTATGTCTAACACGCTCCAATTCTCGCTATTCTTTCCATTGTGGCTTCACAATTTATTCTGCTGTTTTAATTTCACAGTGTAATCCAATAAACGTATCGGCACAATTAATACTTAAGCGTGCCGTGCAGTGTAAAAAATTAAACATCTGTCACGGTCAGCTGTGGTCACGTGTAGTCGGACATGGTTTAATGGTCTGTCCACTCCCTTTGCTGCTCTCCCACAACTACCTGCTCCTACAGCCCCCACCCATGCTGCTGAGACTAATTAATTACATTGATTTAGAGGAGAACAGTGGACATATTAGGGCAGTAATTACTCCTCACTGCACGTCATGGCTGTGTTTATTTGCATTTAGAGCCTTACACTCACCACATGAATTATCAGGTGGGACTGCAGGTCTTGAGTGTCCTGCGTGCATAATGGTAGTTATTATTTGTTGGTTCTCAGCCTCTCTAAAGTATAATTGCTTATAGATTTCACTGGCCTCTCCAGGTATCTTAAAATTTGAAGGACTTCTCCATCCAAAACCCAAATAAACAATTTCTCTAGCACCTACCTGCGCACTATGTGGAGGATAGTATCACCTTGCCCACAAATGAACAAGCACTAAAAACCTGATGTGATTTAGAAAGGAGTGCCATTCAGTTTTTTCAATACCAGTACTTACGATACTGGTACCTGAACAATACTTTTTCAACACCTATACTAAATTATTGGTCATCTAGCTAGCAAACAGAACAATTATGGTCATTTATATAATAAAATATTTACACTTTGTATCATATATTTGAGCTGAAACAACAAAGTAACTTTTCTTTAGAGCGGTCTCAGGACTCACCAGGCATTGAAACTTGCTACTAAAGGAAAATAGTTTTTTGTTACCAGTTTTTCTGTACTTTTTGCCCCCCCAATACTGGTATTGTTTAACGGTACCCAGTTGTGGTTTGTTTCGAAATTATCCAGAGATTACACCTCCATTACATTAACAGCAATGATAGTATGGCATTTATAGAATTTATAGACCTCAGCTGTGCCCCTACTGGTGGATATTTATCATTACACACTTGAGCCAAAAATGCACCATTTTTCATTTATTTATATAATTTAATTTTGTTGGTTGATTTACTCAAAGCAAATACGCTTATTTACTTACACAAAAGATACCTCACCCCTCTTTACTAAATGGTTCAGTCCATGGCTCCATACTGCATGCAGCTTTAGCTCCGCCCCTCTCCTCAGTGCTACAGTCGGACCCTGCTCTCTCTCGACTCTCCCTGGATTAAACTGTGATGCTGGTTTTCAACAGTAAATACAGATAAAATTATGACTGTATTAACTGGGTAGAGTCTGTAAAAAGGATCTCCTCTTCTCAAGCTTTCAGACAGTGTTTATATTTTGACATTCCATCTCATATTCACAGACTTAGGTCACCTGCAGCTGATGAACAGATATATCAGGGCAACCAACAGCGAGATTTAGCGCAGTGAAATCACTACGCATTTCTCACTACGCATTTCTCACTATAGTTTAAGTGGATTAATATCTTCAAAATCATTGTATAAGCTCTAAAACAAGAGGATAAATTAAAATGTGTAAAATTAGACATTCTCAGATCATTTCACTGAAATGTAATATAACCAATGACTATAGCAGACTAGGATAACAGACATGGATTTAGTTTGTCACTAAATAACTTTAAAACTATACAATTAGGTAAAATAAACGTTTTCAAAGTGATATTAGAGTAAGCCCAAATATGAAATTATTATTACATTTTATATTATTAGCCACGCTTAAATTAGTTTTAAAACTAATTTAAGTTTTAAAACTAATTTAAGCCAGGTCTGGCGGTGTTCCCCCACCAGGTATAGGTTTAGGTTTAGGGTTAGGGGTCATTAATGCATTTATATCTTTATCAGTGATTCTGTAACAGTATTTCTCAAACTAAAATGCAAACACTAGTGGCCAATATTAGCCGATTTCACTACTTTAGGTGTGACTCAGTCATAGCTTCTTTCCCAGCCTTGACTGGTTGAAGCTAGCATTAGCATTCTGCAAACTGCAGTATTTTGCGTGGCAATTGACAGTGCTATTGAGAGGAAAACTAATTAGATAACTGAATTCTACAGATTAAGAGCTTTCAAATGACATACAGCATGTCCACATTCACTTAAATTAAGTTGGTGAAAATATCGGTTCAGTATCGGATATTTGGAATCGATACCCGATACCGGAATTTTTACGATATCGGCTCCGTTATCCGATACCAGTATAGGATCGGTGCATCCCTAAAATTATCGTCCTAATGTTCTCTACTGACATCAGTGTAGGATGTTTAGACATATTCCTGACCTGCCTGTGACTGACTGAGCTCATATGACATTATGCACCATGCTTTATGTTTCATTGTATTTATTCCCTGGGCTGTAACTATGAAGGGGGCGAACTGGGCATTTGCTGTGAGGCCCCAAATTGCATAATTTTGACAACAGCAAAAAGACCATCTGGAAATGCTATGTATGATCTAAAATACACCAGAATGCAGGACCCCCCCCCCATAAGCACCCCTAAAACTGAAAGTCTATAATCGCCCCTGCATATATTGTTTTACTTTTATTGTCTGTCTACTCGCCGCAGTAGAGGACACTCTGTAAATTGGATGTTTAATCATGTTACGGAGAACTCGCCTTCATCACTACTTCCTAATAATACGGTTGATATGCTCTCACATGAACTGCATGTCAACTTTTCAACTCCTTTCACAATGAAATCCCGCACCGTGTACAACACAGTGTGTGGGACTCAAAAATGTTGTTGAATGCAGAGCAGCAGCCACTAGACTTGACAAATATCCCAAAGTGTTGAGTCCTTCATTAAGCATTATTCCTGCTGCCTATTTATGGTGTCTGAAAAAGAAAAATCACCTTTTGGGTCAAAACCAACCAAGAAAAGATGATCCGAAAACTAGCCAAGCCAAAGAAGGACAGGTGAATTTAGGACACAGCAGACAAAAGGATGGAGTGATAATTATGTAAGCTGACAGCACAGAAGAGACACCGCATTCCGATAACACTGAGGAAAAGTGCTAAAAGCATGCAGGTGGGAGTATGCATTTGTCCTCAGCTTCAAGGTTTCCATATTTCAAAAATGCTCTTCAGTCATTTGGCATTTGTGTTAACCTCTCCTCGACGAGCTTTATGTACTCAACTGCTAACAGAAGCGAAAATTAAAAGAAGTAACAAATGTATGTATAAAAGCTGAATGAGGCCGGATAAAGGAATGCTTGGTGCAATGCAGACTGTCCATACAGCTAATTAACCAGCTGAAACCAGCAGCCAGGGATGGAGACGCCTGGGTCAATGAACCATATTAACAGCACGAAGGAGGAGCCATAGCTTAGCAACACGTAGCAGATAAAACATGTGGCAGCTGCCTGAACCTGGACCGCTCAGCAAAGTCTTGACCTTAACAGTGCTAAAGCCACTCACATGATCCGCTTTTTGATTTGTAGAGATGCACACAGTATTTACTTTCACAGATATACAGAAAAACCAAGTAAAATCATTGTTTTGAATTGATCCGATCGCCGGACGTCCCATCCATCTTGCCCCGTTTACCCCCCCTTCACATTCATTTTTATCTGAATATTGTATAGTACATCACTGAATGCAAATGGAGCCGTTTGTCTTGGTGTCAGAGGATAGTGAGGATGGCCTCTTCCTGGGCTGCTCGCTGACTGCAACCAAGGTGTTTAATAACTGCCCCAGGATATTGTTGAGCTGAATTCTAATCACATTGATTCAAGGTATTGACCAGCAGGACTCAGGGGTTTTTATAGCCGCCGCACCTTTATCCATCATGTGCTGTCCCACTACACTACCTTCCGAGTCCTGCTGCCGTTTACACAGTGGCACGCTTAAAAAAATAAATTGTTCCTTCACTCTGAA
Organism: Lesueurigobius sanzi; assembly: GCA_900303255.1. Lineage (NCBI taxonomy): Eukaryota > Metazoa > Chordata > Actinopteri > Gobiiformes > Gobiidae > Lesueurigobius > Lesueurigobius sanzi. The sequence goes on from OMNZ01074737.1 coordinate 5,118, forward strand.
ATGTGGTAAAACATGTACTTGTTGAATTTACTGATTGTAGTGACAGAAGTGTTTTATGTTTTTACGTTTTTTTGTATTAAAATCACAATTACTTTTTAAGGTTTGCTGGTATTTATTAGCTACTACATACAACAGGCAGAATATTAAATACCCAGGGGCCTCATTTATAAAACTGTGCGTGAGACTGAGGAATGTAACGTGTAAATGCTCCATTAATAAAACATATGTACATGATGAGAACTTAAAGAAGAGCATTATTAAGATGGCTGATTGTGTCATGTTTATTCGCCAAGTGGCCAGGTTGGGTTTGTAATCTAATCCCACATAATAAACTATGGTATTTAATTCACCCAAATCCTATTGGGTGAAAACCTAACCTCTGTATGAGCCTCTGCAGGAGTTGGTCAGACTTATGTCCAGAGATTAGTTCATTAAAGTACACAGTTGACGCGGGGTCATTCCTGCCTCCTTTTCTAAAGGCTTCACATAGCTTGTGTGGAGGTGCGTCATTGTTTCAGTGTGCTCAGTTTGTTTTCTATAAATATCGCTCCTCTAATACCGTAGAGGAGCGGGTACGCAATGTGCAGGCCTCATTTTATTTGTAGGGAGCTTCATAAATGAGACCCAGGAATATCAAAACTTCCTGCAATAATGTTTGAATGTTTAATGATGAATTTGAAAATTCACAATTCTGCCTGTGTTCTTTCTTACAGGGCATCTACAGCTGTATTCACGGGGTGCAGATTGAAGAGAAGAGCAGCTCAGCATTAAACTCACCATCCGCCACCATGAACAATACCCACTCCAACATAATGCGTCTCTTACGCACAGCAAAAAACATGGCTACACTGTCTGGTGTTAACGGCTCCCCTCACAGTGCTCTGGATTTTATTCGCCGAGAGTCTTCTGTCTACGACATCTCAGAGCACAGGCGCAGCTTAGCAGGACACTCAGACTGTAAACCCCCTTATCTCCCTGAGGACAACATGTTTAGTGACTATATCAGCGAGGTGGAGAGGACGTTTGGCAATATCCACATGAAAGACAGCAACCTGTACCAGGACCACTACATGCATCACCATGGCTCTTCACTGGGCCTCAGTGGGCCTCCCCCTGGCAGACCCCACAGTCTGGGCAGTGCCAGCTCTCTAGAGGGAGGCATGTTTGACTGCGACAGCCTCGGAGGAGGTGTTGCTCCAATCTTCACCACACAGCCCTGCTCAGCACTAACTCACAGAAACATGAGCCAGTTTGACCTGCTCTCACAAACTCCTCCCTCTGGACAAAGCTTCAAGAGTGCCCTGCCTGACGTGTATGGCAAGTTCTCTTCTAAAGGAGGAGCTTCTAGCTCTACGTATATTCCGGGGCATGGCTACTGTGGTGGGAGAGGAGAGGAAGATGGCAATCGTTCTGACGGATCTGATATTTCCACTCACACTGTTACTTATGGGAACCTAGAAGGCAATGCCAAGAAACGCAAACAGTACCGTGATAGTTTGAAAAAGAGGCCCGCCTCAGCCAAGTCCAGACGGGAGCTGGACGAGATTGAACTTGGGTACAGAAGGAAGCCCTATCACATCAGCCACCATCACTACCATGGCCACCGATCCACTTCACCACCATCCGTCCTGCCGCCGGAACGCACAAGAGGAGGCAATAATGATGGCAATGCCTTCCTCTTCAGGGAGAAAGAGAGTGTTCGGGACTTTTACTTGGACCAGTTTAGGCCTAAAGAGGGTGTCCCTCAGTGGGAGCATGTGGACTTAACAGAGGGTCCTGCAAACAGGGATGGAGGTGTCCCCACCTGCACCTCGCTGGTTCCAGTGGATGACTTCCTCAAAAATAAACCCAAAAAGCCTGACGCAAAGAATGCTGGCTCTGGTCTAGCAGGAGGCGAGTGGGAGTGCAGAAACTGTCGGGGCGCAGGGGGCAAACAGATGTCCCTCCATGGGAGCGGATATGGAGGTATGAGCTGTGGCTCCTCCGGTGGAGGCAACAGCCGACCCAGCTCTGCAACGTGCATGCGATGTGAGGGCTGCAAAAAGACAGGGACACTGTACGATATCAGTGAGGACAATAACCACATGTTGGAACAAATGGGGGGTGGGCAGAGTGGGGCTCCTCAGACCCAGGTCCAGCAAAGGAGAAAGGGTGGTTTTGGGAAGCCCCTTCGACGGCAGCACTCCTATGACACATTTGTGGATCTACAGAAAGAAGACACAGGCGGAATGAGCAGCCTCATTGGAGGTCTGGGAGAATCGGGAGGGATGAGTGGGCCAAGCATGGGGGGCATGCTGCCCCCACCTAGGAGTGTTAGCTTAAAGGAAAAGGAGCGCTACATGGAGAGTGATAGTCCTTTTGCAAACATATTTGAGCGGCATGGTGGATCAGAGCAAGACCGGGACAGAGATCCACTGTTTTACGGAGGGGACAGGGGGCAAGGGCCAGGCTCACCATATGGTATCTTCAGAGGGGGCGAGGGACCCCATCGGCGCTCCATTGGAGAAAGAGACATGCGGGACAGGTCACTCATGGAAGGAGGCTTCTCCTTATCCAAATCTCTGTACCCTGACCGGGTCAACCAAAACCCCTTTATTCCTACGTTTGGTGATGACCAGTGTTTGATGCACGGTGCAAAACAGTACTATATGAAAAAGCAACAGCAGCAACAAGTTGCCAAAAACAGTCGAGGTGACTTTAGGAGCCAAATGAGCACCACGTCGTATCTACCAGTCTCTTCTCCATCGGGAGTGTTGTCTAGTGTTACCCCTCGCTTCTCCAAAGAGCTCAGCCTGGGGGGCCTGAACCACCATGGTTCCATGCTGGGGGTTGGCCCCCCAAGACCCTTCAATGGAAGCAATGGCCATGTGTATGAGAAACTGTCCAGCATTGAGTCAGACGTGTGAGAGCCATGTGGCGAAGGGGTGATGGCTGGAGGATACACATCAGTGTTAGATCAGGGATGATTCTATTAGACACTGTCCACAGCCCTAGGAATCACTGACATAATAGCAGAGATAGCAGAGGGTCAGGATTTTTGTAATGTGGGTTCAAAAATCAGGACACCCCAAGGAGCTGTGGGACTATTGCTCTCTCAGAAATGGCCAAAGCTACTTCACTTTATCCATAGTCATTCGCCTCCGCTCCACAAGTCCATGTACTCAATCATTATCAGGAAGAGGCGACACCTCAGCTCAGCTCAATACTGGACATGTGATGTTAGTGAGACGTGAGTGCTGTCGCGAGGAGAGACTGAACTGCCATCTGAGATGAGTGACGGAGACAGCCTGGCCTGTCCTGTCCTCACTGTTTTCCAGTGAGAAATACAATCATGGATGATAATAAGATATTCTTTAGAATACAGGGTATAAGAACAACAATAATTGTTAATAAGATGTTAGTATTGATAAAGATGATCTCATTGTTTTTTGTTTTATTCCTCTTCTGTTGCGCTTATCTATCTTTCACTGTTGTTGTTGTTGTGCCCACCTCTGGTGATACCAGGATGGTAGGCCTTAGTTAACACAAGCCACAAAGACTTATTTTCAGTGGAATCTAAAAAATCATGCTCATGCTTTTTCTTTGCTTCTAGAAGAAAATGTGATTTTAAAAATACTCTTAGATCTAATATCTTTAATTGATGATGTTTGTACACACTGAATCAAATGCACACTGGACACACTTTTGTCACTTGTTTTACTGTGAAATTTTTGGTCTGAAGCTGAAGATACTGGAGGTAGGATGTGCCTTAATGGTCTCCAGTGGATGTTTCCTCCGGGTCATATGGTCCAGCAGCATAGGACAGAGCTTTACTCCTGTTCGCTCCATGTTTATGAGCCTAAACAGCAGTGAAATTTACTGCACACTTGAGGCTTAAGGAGGCACTGCTGCTGGCACAAAACTGTTTTATAACTTGGTAAAATAATTTCATATTATTATGGGCAGCCTTTTATGAAGCTGCCACAGACAGTTGTATTCAGGATGTCCTACTGTCACAGAAAGACTTGACTGATCGGCAGCCTACAGACCAACTTTTATTCAGGTTACATGAAAATAGTCACCAGGCACTTACTTTGTTTTGCCTCTTAGTAGTATCTGATAGAAGGCTTCACTATTCACTCATAAAAGCGGTCAAAATGACACAGTATACTTTGTTAAGACAATGTTTGTTATTAATATGCAGTGTTGTTTCTGTAGGCAGGAAGCTACCAGTGTGTAGGAGATGTTGATGCTGACAAAAGCATGAGCTGAGGAGGATGTCTTTTGCAGATAGGCTGTAATACTGACTCTGCTGGCAGCAAGGCGGCCATTTTGCAAAAAGCTTTGTGACTGATGGACTAAGGCTTTCAGGCTGGAGAGGCCTCATTTATTGCACAGGACCGCTACTTATAGGTTCAGGCACTCTATAGACATGCCTTATCATCCCAAAGCCCCGCCCTCCGGTCCCCGAGTTTCTGAGAATGACTCATCGTATTACTGTACAGAATCAAGAGGCCTCTATTAGTTATTTAAAGGTGTTGATCTTCGATTAGCTGCCAATGTCACAAGTTCAAGGGCTGCAGGAGATTATACCGGAGTACTGAGCTGAGACTGGAGCCGCTGAAGTGTGCACACGTCTATCACACACCCCCATCTAAAAGCACCTGTATATTAGGTTGCGGTGCGTGTGGAGGAAGCATATGACCTTAGATAATGGCTGTTTTTCCCTCACTAACCTGCTGATAACTATTCATAAATTCAGCAGCCTCTCCTCGGCCCTCACTCCACAGATAACACTGTCTAAGGGAGACTGATCAAGTTAGCCTTAAATCAAATCCCCCACACCCCCCAAAAGAAAAAAAAACCTTTTAATGCATAGATTGGGATCTCTGGACTTTTTATACTTACAAAGTAGAAGTTCAAGTTTGCCATTATCAGCAAGAGAAGGGACTGAAAAGAAATAAGCAGGAGACGGCATCAATCAGTGTCAGCATTAGTATGTGAAGTCTTTACTTTGTAAATACTCTATTAACTCTTTTCACTTTGTACAGTACAATGACAGACAGGATGTAACTTTCAATATGTTTTACAGCAATTTAAGAAATAAACAAAATATCAATAAAAAACTACAAAAAAACAAAACATTAGAACAAAAATATGCAAAATATAGTTAACACAAATATTGCTAATCATAAGTGATATAATTGAAGCCTTTTTCGTTGGATTTCATGTTTACTTATTTATAATAGTTTATTAAACAGTATACCGACTTTGTTAAGATTTTTTTTCTCAAAAGTTGACAATTGAGGCTAATTTGCCGTAGGTGTAAACTTGGTGATAAACCAGAAAAGTTTAGTTCTAGGAGTAAGTTACCCATGAATTGTGTTAGATTTTTAAGATAAGCTACTCTTAATGCTTTTTCAGATGAATCCAGTTATCTACACATTTATGTAATACAGTATGACATGTATACATAGATGATTCTTGCATATAGAGGCAGCATATTGTGATCCTTCATTTTTAGGCAGCATTCCTTGTGAAGACTTAGGACAACTTTTTACCAGGGCTCTACTGGTGATTGCACACAAAATCTAGAGCCATCTCTGGCCCGGCCTATCCTACTCCCGCTCTTTGTATGGGATAGACATCACTGTGCTAATGAGAATATATATATATATATATATGTGTACACACAGACCCATATCCTCCTGACTCTGGTCAGTGACACTGCTGAGAGCCTCAGCACAGTACTGTTGAAACTGAGTGTGCCAAGCCATTCACAGCTGAAATGCATTTGTGCAACCCCTTATTAAAAGCAAAAACATTAGCAGATCGTTTGCTTTGTCTTGAGGGGAATCAGCTGCTGGAGCTGCGTTTTAGCTTACATCTATCTGCTGTTTGACACAGCTCTCGCTTCTTTATTTCTACTGCAACGCTGTGCTCTGCTTGTTTTAAGAACAGGAAGCATGGTTACTAAGCTGTTGTGTACATATGCTGTTTGGTCCATGTCAGGAATCATTTGGTTTTTATGGAAGCTGCAGAGCCTGGCCTGCCATTCTTGCTCTTTTCCTGCCATCCTTGCTTTTTCTATACTACACAAAGTCAATTTGAGTCGAATTTACTGTGTTTGATAAAATCAGATAATTGTTAGATAGCCAACCTGAAGGAAATTTAATAACACAAAGCTGTACCTCATTTGACTGAGTATTCCTCTTTAGATAAACAACTGAGTCGGAAACATTTGTCTTAACTAAAGTGATGTGGCTGGCCAGGCACTGTGTGATTCCAAAAGCCATTCAGAGATGAACCATGTCTGTTATTTTCTCTGAGGAAATGTTTCCTACATGCTTTGCTGAATTAGTTCCTTGTCTAAACCAGGTTTGCTGCAGCCTAGTTCGGGGATTGGACATGTACCTGACACTGTGCTCTACATGCTCACCGCCATCTCTCTGTGGGGCCTCCCATCTCCAACACAATGCATCTTTTTATTTAGAGCCAAATATGAAAATGAGTGTTTTGTTTTTTCAAAATGACACAATAAGCGTCCTCGGAGAGTTAGCGAGCAGCAGCGTCTAGAAGTTGGTGTGTTTTTCTGACAAATAGGGACCAAAAACAGCAACACTGGGTGAGGGACACTATAGTTACTTTTTACATGAATACATACTGTATCATCTGTGCGGACTGACTCTCATGCTGACAAGAAAAATACTGTGAATTCCTATTTATTTATATCTATTTGTAAACATGTGTGTGCGTTTGTTTGTATTCTGTCTATGAATAATTTGTACAGTTTTTACACGCTTTGCCTGATCACATGCCATAAGGGGTTGCTTATAAATGTATTTCACATGGTGACAAACACACTCACATTCACTAATTCAATTTATTGTGGGTTGACAAAAATGTATCATATGAAAAGTGTCAATTGTACACAATACAATATTCTTGGCCATTCTTTTTCTCATTTTGTGGCCCTTTTCTTTGAATTAATGCCAAAATTTTACACCATACAGAGGAAAAAAATCCACAAAAACAAATAATTGTACAGGTTGTGTAAATATTAAATACTGGGAATACCTTTCTTTTGTATGACAATGAATACAGTAATCTCAATAATCACGTCATGACAAAACTGCAGAGACATTGTTAAGGTACTTCTAATAAGAATAATACTGATATCTACAATTATAAGTGCTGAAATAAGACTATTCTTTCTCTTTGTACATGATGAAAATAAAGTGTTGAGTATTAATAATAAAAACAGTAAGTTTCATGAAGATGTTTTTTCCCTCCTCTTTTTCAGATTGCCTCATTTTGCACACTTCCTTCATAATCATCCCACGCTGTGTCAGAGTTGGACACGTAGGGTGAGAGGTCAGCTGTGCAGGGACAGCGTCAGAGTTTGAGCACATGCAGGTAATCTCTGTGGGGACAGGACCAAGACTGTTTGTTAAGAGTAGGGCTGGGTATCGTTCATTTTCCCCCCGATACTAGTACTTTAATGATACTTGGTTCATGATACCGATACGTTTTTCGATACCTATACTAAATTATTTGTCATCTACACAACATAAGTAAATATCTAGATAAGTTTAAATGTCCCAAATTCATATTTATCTAAATTTGAGCTGTTTTGACGGGTTAAGTTTTAGTTGCTCATTTGACCTAATTCTAACCACTTGTTCCAAGGTGTTTTTGACTTGTTTCAATAGATTTCTAGTTGGTTTTGTCGTTTTGAAGAATCAATAAAAAATGTCATGAAATAAGTGGTGCTGTCAATCGATTCATTATTTTAATCAGATTAATCACACTT
>OMNZ01074739.1:9418-27863 GCA_900303255.1 Lesueurigobius sanzi
TACCATATGCAGCATGTGCTAAAGCATTTCCTTTATCTCACTATGACAAATATAGATTTCTTAACCAGAATTCAACTGAGGATCTTCTGGTTCACAGGTAAATGTCAATCGGCCACAAATGCCATATGGTGTTGGTAATTAGTCCACCAAGCAGGATAATGACTGCTTTTATGGATAAAATAAAAATGCATTTTCTTCTTTTCTACTATTGATGTGTGAAAATGTATTGCACATTTTATCAGATGCCATCAAAGAGGATGTAGATAACAAAGCAATTATCTTGAAATGATCTCTATTGTGGGGCTTATATTTACAGTAGGCTGCATGTGGTGTCTACCAATTATAAATAGGTGCTAGCTATTGACGTCTCCCCGTTTTTAATTATCACCAGCTTATACATCCACTTGGTTCACGTACACACACAAATCTTGGCATAAATAACTGCCACCCATATTTACAATTTCTGTGCCCAGTACTTCTGAGTTATCTATTGGCAGCGCATAAACCAACCGTTCATACAGTCAAGTGCAAATATTGAGTTGTCTGCTTCGCCATATGACACAAGCCAAGAAAAATAAAAATGTTTGCTTTCGTGAACCGTGCGATTTAGTGCCCCATACTTGTTTTTCTTGATCCGACCACCCAATACTTTTCTATTGAGTTATGTTTTGTCAAGTGCTTAGGGCCCAGCTATACATTTCATAGACTAGCTCCGATTTTTATTGTATAATAGTCTTGCTAAGTGAGCCGAGCAACAAAAGCCAGTGATGCGGGCCGTACTTACTCAAAGTGCACTAAGGTCATATTGACGAACTGCTGGGGCATTCTGTAATCTCCATTATAGTTTTCCACCAGCAGAAAGCCCACAACACAGCCAACCTAAAAAGTCCTTATGACTTGTAGGTGTATGTGTAACCCTATAGCTTTTTATGTACATACACAGCCTGTGCGCAAAGAGCAAGTGGAATTAATGGTGAAGCAACAAACAGAACACCCCATGGGAGAGATTCCCTCTAAGCGCTGATGTTCGATCTATGGCCAACTGCCTGCCAAGTCTAAACTCCCCTCATTAAGCTAAAAATATTCACCCAACTGCATACATTATTGCCAAGATACACCTACACTAAAACAGCAAAACATGCGTACAAGCTGTATTGATGAATACGGCTCCTTAGGGTTTTCACAATTACCTTTGTATTAACATTTTCAACAAAGTCAATTTTGGGAACGTTTGAGATGATAAAATCAGTGCTTCTCAACTGGTGTGGCCTCGGGACAAGTTGTGACCCAAAAAATGTCTAAATTGAAATAATTAGAAGTTTGGTCCTTTTTTTTTTTTTTACATTTTAATATCAGCATGCAATATTTATTTGCATTTTTGGTTGATTTAAACACTGATTGGATGGATTTTTTGTGTGATATTGGGCTGTACAAGAATAAATAAATGGAAATTGATTGATTATAATTCGCCCTAGCAATCATTTTCACAAGATTGATCAATAATGGAGAGCAACAGTCCCACCCACCGCTAATCCCGTTCAAAAATGATATCCACTTAATCAGCTCCAGTTAATCAGCTTATGGGCATAAAACACACAATAATAAATAAATAAAATTTGTATTTAAATAAAATTTGTATTTGTATTTGTATTAGTCAGTAGTCAGTAGTAGGCACACAGCTGATTAGCCTCTGCCGTGCTACAATTTGAATTTTTTGAAACGTCTATGGAGATTTTAAATGGGATTTTTACTTCCGGCAGCGGCGGACAGTGGAGCTCGATGGGGTCTGACAAAGGCTCACGAGAATCATTGATTTGCATAACTGATGAACAATGTCCAGAAAGATTTTAAAGTTTGTCACTTAATAGGTATGCTAATAAGTGAATGTTAACAAAGCTACTACACGGACATGTAGAAGAGAATGAAACACAATGCTGCTGATATAGGAATGATATAAAAATTCACACCAGGAAAGTTGCTATGCTAACTTTTATGCCACAAAGTGATGACTATGAACTCCTCTAATCTACATCTATTTTAGGAAGCTGCCGTGTGATAAGACTGACTGAGCATTAATAGGTAGTCAGTCAAGCGCATGAAAATGGCCCGGGTGCTGATGGAGAGTGATTTTAGCCATACATGACGGCTCCTCCCTCCGACACTTTGCAAATTTCCAGGTGAACTTCACGTCGATCGCCCTGTCACTTTCTCTCTCCGTCCCGGCGGCTCTCACTGGCCTTGACAGCTATCAACCCTGGTGTCCTTCAGGGGCGTGCAATCAATGGGGTTCTGGCCCAGGCTCCCGCTCCCCGCTTCGGGCCGTAATTCTCAAATAGACAATAACTCTGCCCTCTAAGGCTATCTCTCATCGCGCGGCGTCTTCTCATTGCTTCCATTCATTCCCCTGGCCGCTCTTGGCTGACGGGACAATGCTCTCCGCGGCAAACTCTTTCACTTTCAGGGGAAAACAGTTGCGTCTATAGATAAAGCTGGTCAATATTGTATGACGATAAATAGTAAGCTTTCTCAAACAGCGCGAGACTCAGGCCCGGGCCGCGTGAAGGCAAATTCAATGTACAAAAATCGGAAAACGTAAATTAGATTTGCCATAATGACACCAAAAGGAGACATATCATGCTAAATCAACTTTTTCAAGCTTTTAAACATTAGACTTGGAGCAGTATTTGCATCGGTCCCGTCATGTTGACTTCTGCAGTGCTTCATTTTCTACTTCCTGGAACAATAATAACGTAATTGTTCAAACCTCCAAACTGTCCTCCACATGTCTAAAGCCATTAATCCAATATTGGACCAGTTCTGAGCCGTTCTGTGCTCATAACGAGGGCTGGGTATACCTGAACAACACTTTTTTCGATACCTATACTAAATTATTTGTCATCTACACAAATAAGTAAATATCTAGATAAGTCTAATTGACCCAAATTCATCTTTGTCTCTTCTAAATTTGAGCGGTTTTGAGGAGTTAGGTTTTAGTCACTCATTTGATCTAATATTTAGCCACATGGTGTTTATTTTTACCATGCAATTCCCACTGTTGGCTGTAGGGGGCGCTACAGGCCAAATCCTCATCAGCCCTGGCACTACTACTTTTGAGCATCTTGTAACCGTCACAGAGGCTTTATTAGAATTTTTTTAGTGTAAAATATCAATGCACAGACATCCTAATGAAAGATTTTAAGGATTTACAGTATATGCATGATAAATCCACTGCAGCAACCAAACATAGGATCAGCATTTCTGTTTTGGTTTACATATAATTATAAGTTTTCCATCCTAATTAAACATTCCCTTGACCCTAAACAATAGTGGTTTATTATTCATACCCATGAGATTACTTAAAGCAGCATCATCAAAGTTCACCCTATATTTCCTCTATTAATTACCCAGCACAAGTCGCCGATGAAGTGAATATGGCTGCCTTTTCCCTGTAGGCCATTTAATCCTCCCTTTCACCACAGACACCCTTGTGGTCCTCTTATGTGCAGAGGAAACTTCAGATTGAGCACCTTGTCTTCACCATGGCAACAAGCAACACGCCTCCCAGAAGGCTCCTCTCTCCCTTTAGAGTTATCATCTGGCAGACAGAGGTCAGGAAGGTGGTCTACACTAAGCAACTGCATTTACATACAGTTTCACCACTCGCGCTGCCCACAATCCATAAAAAAGCTGGATATGAATTTCCTTTTGTTTATAAAAGCAGGAACTTATTATCCCTGTGGAAGGAGTGAGAAAAGTGCATTAGCTCCATCTGCATCAACAAAGCAATATTTAGACGCTTAAAGCATGCCATGTTCTTTTAGGATCACAACAAAAGTTAATGACTACAGAGGTAGACCCACTGTCTGGCTTTTCATCAACTTCTTTACTTTTGTATTCTTCCACACATGATTCAGTCACATGACCTTGCTGTGGTGGGAACCTCGATCCGACACGATACATGGCCCACGATTAGGGCTGCAACTAAAGATTATTCTGGCCAATTATTTTTATGATTAATCGGCTGCAAAAGGTTCACTGAAAGTGTATTTTTTTTTAAAAACCTTTTGCCAGATGAAGCTAAAGGGAGGCTGTGTGAGGACGTCTTGATCGAGTAAACTAAAGGTAATATCTGCCAGATGCTCTTTGTACAAGTTATGTGAACATGCCATTCCTCATTTGAAACCTCAAAACCTCCAGAATTCAGTCTGGGTTTACGGATGTGAGAGCGAGTCCTTTTATTTTGCTTTCTTTCTGCTCTGATTAAGTAATGTCTGGAGATATTTACCTTTTAAAGACGAAATAATGTTGTCATCAGAAAATACACGGTTTTCATGTAATTCTTGCTTGGTCTGCGTCTGTACGTACCCGAAACGATGAATATATTTCTAAAATAGTTGACAACTATATCAATAATAGTTTAGTTGTGTTCAAGCATGAAAAAGTTTAAGAAATCATTTTCATGAACTATGAATACAATGAATTGTTCACATGCTAATTGAGCTTTCCTTTAGTGTTTTGAGTATTATTCAAATTGTAAATTTGAAGAAACGGGAAATTTAAGTGGGCTATTTATGCTTTGGAAAAGGGGTGGGATTAAATGTAAGTTTTGGACATGTCAACTTGTAAACTGGCTTAGAAAAAGATGTTTTTGATTTTGCTTTTGCTCTTATTGATTTGTAACAGCCTTTATGCTGCATTCTGTTTGTTTCGCTAAGATGCCTTGTGCGGCTACACCAGCACACGTACAAGTTCAAATAAAGTCATTCCTTTATTTTAATTGATTTGTTGTTTCAGCCCTACTCACAATAACTTTACGTGCAACCAAACAGTATCTTTCAACACTTTTGACCCATGGAGGTCTTTGGCTACTTTGGAGATCCACACTATCCTTTGACGTCCATTTGACTACGCATTAACGAAAAAGTATATCTTTAAAGGTTGGTATGTATGGTTTTTCAGAAATATTTCATACACATGACCTTTTTGTGTCTTAAGATGTGAGGTCAAATACTATTTTGTACTACAAAAACACTTAAGTAAAACTAAACTTATCATGGCCTTTTCACACTTTAACACTTACTAAGTCCTATGGCTACATTGAGCTGTACTGCGTGACGTTCTTGAATTGAAGACTGGAGACGTGAAGACTGGAGAGCTTACACAAACAAGTTAGAGCACGCACCTCAAACTATGGTTAATACAAACTGACAGTGTTAATTACAGCGACTAAAGTATGTCTTGGTGGCTAAAATTAAACTGAAAACTGAATTAAAGTACTTAATGAGACTTGATTGACTAACATTTCCAGACATTTTTGTCGACACTCAATAAAAATGAAAAGAAGGGACTACAAACATGTGAACTTCAGTGACACAGACTCGAATCATTCACTGCCAAAGGAACAGGACTCTGCTTTGTTCATGTGGGAGAAGCTTCATGAAACAAGAACATCAATAAATATGTTTGAATACAATAAAATTAATGCAACATTGGTCATTTAGTCGACTAAATTTACGTAGAATTTTAGTTGACGGAAATTGGACTAAAAAAAAAAAAATACCAACCAAAGACGCCCTGTTCCAATTCAAACCCTAGTCCTAGGTTTGAGCCCTTCCCCTAGATTTTGCTCGTGCACGAGAGAGGGAAGGGTGTACCAATACTTTAGGGAGCAAGGGGAAGTGCCAATCCCTCCCTAAAAATGCCCCTCGGCAGCAAGTCAGCTCTGGACCAGACTTGCGGCCAAGAGAGCATCCCATAATGGCTTGCAAACTCGGCTGGCTGCAATTTTCTGTAACAAGATGGCGGCTACTGGTAGAAACAACAATTATTACAAGTATAGAAATAAGCCCGCAAAAATTCTGCAATGTGTTGTAATGTGTTAGTTACATGTTTATGCAATGGACTGTGGAAGTGATAGTTTGAAAATCACTATTTGGCGACGTCCGTAAATTAATTTCAAACATGAATGAAAATAGTACTTCTTCTGTGTGGTGTTATTGCAGTTTACAGGCAATGTGTAATACCGCCATCTACTGGACTGGGCTGAAATCAGACGATGTTGATAATTTGCATACTAGTGGTGTCCCATTGCTTAGGGGAAAATCTTCACTTGCACTTCCCTCATTTAAGGGACTTTACTGTGCGGGAACTCGTAGCAAGCGTTCTCAGAGCAAGTGAGAGAAATGGGACAAACTAAAATGAACTGAAAATGCTATAGGACACCGATACTGAGCAAACCATGTTTAATTAATCTTTATATTTCTACAATTTAAAACTAAAGCAAAAGTTACACTGTGTTGCTTTGGGCTCCCAGAAGAAGCAGAGAGTCAAGTACATCTGCTCTATCTGCGTGACAGATTCAGGTCCAATGAAGCCATATTTGGACTCTAAAGTGAGAAAATCACAGACCAAAACAAATCTGCAATGACCGTCACAAGCTAGCGCACTTTAAAACTCCTTTGATCATGAAGCACGGCGGAGAGGAAGCGTACGAGGCGGAAGGAAAAAAAAGAAAAAAGAAGCCTCAAAAGTCTGTCTTCTCTTCTTATTTGCATAATGTGTCCCTTGTTCCTTTCCGACTAATGTTTTTCCCTTTGCCCAAACTTAACAAATGGCCACTTAAAAAAAGCTGACATGCTCTCTCTGGCTAATCCATCCACTGCCTCTCTCCCCCTCTGTCTCCTTGCTGTCTAAACGTGTGGCTCTCTTGGCCTGCCAGCGCTGCTCCGCTCCAGTGGCTTTCCTCAGTCCAGAGATGTCGCGCTTTAACTCGGCGCCGACAGAGAGGAACGGAAACGGCAGACTGCGAAACATATTGCCACGCCATTTCCATTCTAATAATTTGCCCTAATCCATATGTGTGCCCCCCCCCCCACCGCCCTCCGTAATAAACAGAGCTCCTGATGCGCGTGGCAGGTGGCGGGGAAAAGTGTGCCACAATAGATCCCTCCCTGGAGCTGAGGCATGAATAAAGCATGGCAGTGTTACGCGATGTAGGCCTGGATGTGCTGCCTGAGACGCTCATCAGTCGCTGGCTAATCACAGACATATGCCCATGTTTAATTTAGGGGACATAAGTAGATAGACTGTCGTGTGCTGTTTGCATATATAGGCACCTCGCCGGCTTCCGAGAAATGTGCTTTGAAGAGTAAACAGGACGTGACTAAGTGTCTTTCTGGTGTGTGAGTCAGGAAATCATGTTTGTGGCTGAAGAAATGCGGCACAATCTTAAAGAAATTGTAAAAAAGAATATATGTTTCTTGATGATCCCCAAGACTTTAGGACAGATGTTCTGTGACTGATGTGACAAAAGTTGAACTTTTTGGCAGATCTGCAGCATCTCCCGTTGCATCTGGTGTAAAAAAATACTAGAGCACTGGTTCCCAAAGTGGGGTCCGGGCCCAACTGGGGTCCTTAGAGGCACTGCAGGGGGGCCTCCAAAGGTTATCCACAAATCAATTGCATCAAAATAAATAGATTTTATAATAAACTTTATGTATTTGTTCATATGTAATGACATTTACCGTATTGTCACTGTTTCCTTGCATTGTATGTAAAATCAAGCAAAAACCATTGGAAAACCATTGTATTTTCTTTTAAATACCGTAAATTCTTATCATCGGGGGCCCCAAGTGATGTTTGGATGAATGAATGGGGGCCACGGCACTCTCAAGTCTGGGAATGGCTGCACTAGAGCATTTGATAAAGAGAACATCATGTCCACAGTCAGACAGAGTGATGGTCTGGCTTTACTTTGCTCCTTCTGGATTTGGACAACCTGCTGTCTTGCTGAAATACAACAATGAATTCTGCTGTTTACGGGAAATCCTGAAGGTGAGCATCCAACCATCAGTTTGAGAGCTCAAGCTGATGCTCTCTAATATGGCTACAAACAATTCTGCAAAGCGTGGGCCAAAATTCTTCCCAGTTATCACAAACGTTTCATTTCAGTTATCGCTGTCACGCATTTTTTCACAAATGATCTGATAAGTTTGGATTATTTTCCCCCTTAATAAATGTAATAATCGTTTGGAAACTGCATTTTGTTTTTACTGGGATTGTAATAAAAATTGGCTTGATGATCAGAAACACTGAAGTGTGGTAAATACAAAAAATATACTAATTCAGGAAGAGGGCAAAAGCTTTTTCACGCCACTGCAACTAAAAACAGAGCCACAGTGCCAAAAGCCAACCAAACAAAAAATAGATTAGAATAACAAATAAATAACAAAAATAATCTAAATTGTATTCCATATGCAAACAGCAACTCCAGTATAATACATTTTAAGTTCTCACATATGAATTGACACATTCCAGATTATTACTATAGAACGTGCTGGGAATAGCAGAAGTCTGAAACGCTTTTGATGACACAATCTGAGCTCTATTGTGCAACCTCCCTGACATTCACAGCATTTAATTATATGTATTTTAATTGAAATGCTGTAATTCTGCTTCTATAGAATAAAAAAAAACCCAGAAATCCTCCGTTTTCCAACCCGCTTTATTCCAGCGAATGAATATATTCTTGATATAGTCCACTCTGACCACATAATTCATTTGTTGAATTTATCCTGTGTCTTTTTATGGTGCCTGCTTTTGAAGATATTTCAAATCCCCTGATTACCATAAGAAAAAGAAGGTTCTGAGAATAGCGTTGCTTTTTAAACGGTTTTACTTTAAGCACTTTGTCAAAACACCTGACCACAGCAGCCAGCCCAGAAACCATATGCATAAACTACTGCTTATTCTCTCCAGACTCTGGGCCAACTTCCCACACTGCTCCACACCCGCCGTCACCTTTTATGCACCAAAAACTCCGCTCAACTTTCGCCCAGAGTGAAGTTACATCCCGGAGAGAGAAAAAAAAGTTGTTCAAACTTGTACAGTTACTTACCCACGGTCTTGACGGAGATTGTCTTGGCGTCTGACTGCTCACCAATCTTCTCCCAGTTTATCTCCAGCTCACTGCCCGTCTGCAGCCACTCGATGGCCGCGCAGCTGTACTGTCCCTCGTCTCCGGGCACAGAGTTGTAAATCGACAGAGTGAAGACGCTGCCCTGCGCTTTCTCCACGCGGATATCCCCATAGCTCGCCCGCTCCCTGTAGCTCGGGCTGTGCCACACCGCGCCGTCCCGGTCCACCGTAGCCACTTCCTGGGGCGGCGCCGTCTCGTCTTTGTCGGCCCGGGACCACACCACGGACAGCGGGCCGGTGGTGGTCTGCACCGAGCAGGTCAGCTGGACCGCGGCGCCCTCCAGCACGTCCGACACGTTGCTGGTCACGGTCACGGTGATGTTGCTTTCTGGAAGACAAAAAGTTATGATTGGGATATTTTAGTGAACCATTTCAGCACAGTTTATGCCAGCATGCCATGTTAAACAAAAACTGTAGGCAATTTTCAAATTTTCACCAGGAAACAAATCAGTTGCCAAATCTTCACAGAAAGGTTTTTGATTATTACACTAAATCAAACTTTCTCCACAGAAATATATGGGAAATTGTAATTTCAAGGGCAATTTTCTCTTTTTTTTCCCTTCTTCTTGCAACAACATCTCCACTTTACTGTAGTAGTAACACCTACAGCCATCAAACTTTCTAGTCGTGAATTTTACAATATTTTGAAAGGTTTTTTTCAGATAAATTTTTCAATATCTAACCCGGTTTATCCAGTTTTGAACATAAAACTAAACAAAATCTCCTCTGAAAACATCTTTTGCAACATTTCAACAAGCTAAAACACAAACTTTAAACCTGACTCTATCTTGCAAGACATTCTTTTCTCATATTTACTGTATGCCAGTACTACACAGCAAAAGGATTCAGATTGATCTTGTGTCAGAAAAGTTGCCAAAAATGCAGCATGAATCAGAACCAAAACAAGTCTGAAATGGAGCTAAATTAGAAAATTCATGACCAAAAATAAATCATTTTCACATTTAAAGGAACAGACCTAAGATGTGTTCTTACCTAGAACATACAACAAAGATGTTGTTAGCATTTAGACTCTGCCAGCATATTCCCAGGGTTTGGCCCTATAGGAATATGCTAAGAAGGCTAAGAATGCTAACAACATCTTTGGTCTTTGTGCGTGACGGAGGGCACACACAAAGACCAGACAGTTACGCATCAACTTGTCTAAGCTCAGGTAAGAACATATCTCAGTATGGAAAATAGTGGTCTGTTCCTTTAAGTAACTATTATTATTTATCAATACTAGGTGCTAAATAATGAGTGGTGGTGGAGAAGGTGGAAAAATAGCATATAGTTATTTGGGGGGCATTTTGGTGTATTGTGTGAATGTGTTAATCTCAGTCAGAATAAAACCTCATAACAATAATTTGGTGATATATTGTGCAGCCCGTGTGCAATGTCAGAAGAAGATATTCAATGTTTTGACAGGCTGGCTAGACAAAGTTCCTTAGCATTTCTTATTGAGATTTCTTGTCAAAGTAGTGCTGAAAGCCGTGGGCAATAAAACAGATCTCTCTGGTATAATGCGTGTGGTAGCGGTGGTGGCAATGGAGTGCTACGCTAACCAGCCCGGGGCACTTAGAAGTACAAGTCAGTCAAGCTTTGGCAGGTTATTGTTGGCCCACGTAGGCTAGATTCCCCCACTAGATGGTTGTCTGCAGTCTCTAGGGCAAAAGGCGGCTTAGATCTCCCACGTTCCAATCTAACTCAGATCAAAACACCATAGCATCACGTCAATGTCCATCAAACAAAACAGACATGCATTTGACCCTAACAAGCTGCCGTCTCTAAAGGGCATGGCTTCCTTTTTTCATGTCCCATCTCATTCCTTCTGGCCAGGCTGTACAGCTTGGTGCTCCACTCTGGCTAATAAGCATCAGCTCTCCGAGAACATAGAATATAGAAGTGTCTTCCTGCTTCTCGCATGAACAAAGGGAAAAGCGCCAGCCCAAACCCCATCTCCCCGGCTCATTTTAACAGTCTCTGAGGCCTACTTTCAGCTTTTAAACAGCATTGTATGCGATATTCTCCCACAGCCAGGGATCTTTATAGTCTGTAGTCGATAAATCCCAGTAGTGTATAAATAGAATTGGTTTAATGTCTAACTCAGTTTAGAGCATCTGTCTTGTATCTGTTTTCTGATTGTGAAGCATTTAATTTTAATATAATATAATAAAAAAAGATCCTTCAGCCAGTGAAATCATACGGTTTGCACTTTTGACTGTATAAACATGATACTAATAATAGCTATTAACAATACTAACGGTCAGTGCATGTACAGTCAAAAGTTTGGAAACACTTTTCATGTATTGGTTATTTTCAACACTATGGTTCTCATTGAAGGCATTAGACTATGAACGAAACACTTATGTATATTTTAAATTCTTTATTCTTGGCATTTTCACAAGCTTCATATTAAAATGGTTTTCAACAGTCTGTGAACTTTAAGTGGGAATTATGGAGATACAACTTGGATAAAAAAAACTAAAATCAGGATATAGAAATATAACTTGAACATGTAAACCAGGAGTTTGCTTGATAAGGGGCCGATTTTCTTCATTGTCAAAACACCAAGGGCCGAACCTCCTCAATTGCAGCCCAAAATAAAGCACCACTTTCTACAAATGCTAGTATTACACATCACAAATGACCTAATGGAGTCTATTTCATGGACTTTGACAGTATTTTCTGCATTTTAAAGTACTTCAACAGGTATTTGATTGCTGATTTGTGTAGTAATATTTCCCAAAATCATCTTGGGGGCCAGTGGTTCTATGCTGGAGGGCCGGATTTTGTCCCCGGGCCAGACGTTGCCTACCCCTGATGTAAACTAAAAATCTGATTCAGAATTGTATACTATGCTCTGGATAAGAAACTGTGAGATGCTAATTGTTTATGTATTGTATGTTGCTGTTTTTGATCAACGGTTGGACCCCAGGAAGAATAGCGACAGCTTGACTGCGCTGATGGGGGTCCTTTCAATGAACATAAACATAAAAAACATTTCTGGTGACTCTGTCGTGAAGCTCATTGGGGAAATGCCAAAAGTGTGACGCATGATTTTGACAAAAAAACAAATCAATCGATTTTTTTGGACAGAAATTGCGATTGCAATTTTAATATTATTTTTTATGCAATTCAGTATTGTCTAACCATGGGATGACACATTGTCTGCGATTCACAATATGATAAGATAAGATCTTTATTGATCATAATGGAGAAATTCACTTGTTACTCTTAAGACACGATCACACGGGGGGGTGCTAAAAGTCAGGAAATGTGCCATCAAAGAAGAAAATAAGTTTGTAAAACAGTGTCTCTTAGCATCTCTCTGTAAATAAACTATACAAGCATCTCTTATATACACTAAATAAGATTTAAAAAAAATTAACTCTTGGTCAAATTGGGCAGGATGTGATATGCATGAAACAGAGAATAAAATATAGTATCAGAGTTATCATTGTAGGTGAATATATAATTAACTGTTCACATTCGGGTGGTTAGATTGATAAAGTGACATTGCAGATATTGTAAACACTGCGGTTACTGAGGTAATATTGTCACAGTAATAATTATCTGCCGTAGTTGAAATGACTTCTTGATGAAAATGATGCAAATTATCGAACAATCGGCCTTCTTTTCATCGCGGTTACCGATATTATTGTCTATTGTCACAGCCCTAGTATTGTCAGCAAAATATACTTCTAAAACTGCTTTCATACATTGCAGTAGTACTCATTTATTATATTTCAGCTTCATGAAACGTTGGAGAGATGCAAGGCAGAAAAAACCCTCAGCCTTTGGGGTTATTCCATATGTGTTCATTCATAAACGAAAGCCTTCACTGAGAATCCACAGCGTAAATCGTCTTGAAATAAAAGAAAAACAAGACATGAAAAAGTGTTTCCAAGCGTTTGACTGGTACAGTACTTCATACAATCCTCAAAATAAAACACATGAGCCAAGCGACTGAAGTTCAGCAATCTTTACCC
The DNA here is from genome assembly GCA_900303255.1 of Lesueurigobius sanzi. Classification (NCBI taxonomy): domain Eukaryota; kingdom Metazoa; phylum Chordata; class Actinopteri; order Gobiiformes; family Gobiidae; genus Lesueurigobius; species Lesueurigobius sanzi. Next base: position 22,384 of record OMNZ01074739.1, read on the forward strand.
ATTCAAGCTTTTTATCAAAACTCGAAACATCTATTTCACGCCACAAGAGCAGACCAACTGTAACTGTTGATTTCTTGTGTGTAGACTGTATTACTGCCACTTGAACTACTGGACTGGGTTGTTTAGAATTCAAGACGTTTTGCCTTTCATTCATGAAGCTTCTTCCACTCTAAAAAAGTGGGCAACAGTGGCACAGCGGTTACCACCATCACCTCGCAACAAGAAGGTTCCGGGTTCAACTCCATAGCTTGGTTGTGTTGAAGTGGGCTGAGTAATAACATTAGCCTGACCATGACCATGTTGGATTTGGATTGGAGAAGGGTGCTGCCTGTATCTGTTCACTGAAGCTTCTGCTACAATCGAACATGTATGGACGACTGAAAGCTACTGCAAACTTACAATGACTCTCTAGAGCCGAGTTTTATTAACAACCACGCATTATCTAATAACAGTTCGAAATTTAATAAAATTGTCACATCTTTGTGTGCTGTATTATGTAATAATTTTCTCATTTTGCAATAACTTGTAACACGACAAAATGTGAGGCACCACTTGTGTCATAGTCTCTAAAACATCTACAAAGATTTCCTCATCATTTGTTAATCATTCATAAGCACCATTATTGCTCGGACCATGAATATGTCAAGACCCTATACCATTCCTGACCTGTGCCTATCACCTTCACCACACACTGGGGTGGTGCACATTGCTGCTATGGTATTTGTTTAGGTGCCAACAATGGTTAGTTGAAGTGTATATATGTTTTAGAAATGATGAATGTATGAAAGTATTACGAAGAGGATGGATTATACTTGCAGGTATTTGGAAATCATTTCAAACACATATTGATCATTATCTTATACCTGGTTTGAAAATGGCATACTGATCTAAAATGGCTTAAAAAATACCATGGCCTTACTTCCTGATTCAACAAGGCACTCTCCATAAGCCCCTCCCTCCCCTCGCTGCTCTTCTGTCGAGCGTGATGCGGTCACTTCGGGAGATATTTTTGCACTTGCGATGAAAAGATAAGCTTTGTCAGAGATCGAGAAGTAAGGAAAGGAGAAGCTACGGTGCTATAAATAACCACCGGGGAAGATTCAAAGACTACTCAAATACAGTTGTGCGCATAGGTTTACATACCCTTTTAATCTTTTGGCCATTTTTCATAGATTATGAATGATAACACAATAATCTTTTTTTCCACTCATGGCTAGTGGTTGTGCAAAGCCATGTATTGGCAAAGTTTACTCTTTAGGAATCATAATGAAACAGAAACTACTCAAATGTCCCTGATCTAACATTTACATGACCTTCAACAACTGCCAGGAAAATTGTTCAGGAGCAAAGAAAAACTCACATCAGCTGAAATACAGGACTCTCTGACAAAATTGGACTCTGAAGAAATTGAGGTTTGTTTCAAGAGGCACAATATGTCAACTTTTGATCAGGGACATTTGGTTAGTTTCTAGTTTTTTTTTTTTTTAACAATAAATAGCTTCATGCAACCACTAACCATGAGTGAAATAAAGGTTTTTGTCTCATCATTCACATTCTATGAAATGCATAAGTTTACAACATTTTGAGCATGAGCAAGTGGCTCTAAACACAGCTCCAGCTATATTTTTGATGAGGGAAAAATACTGTAACATGCTTAGTTAGTTGATTTTGTGTTTGTATTGTAGGTGGGACTTAGAGGTTAACTCCTCCTACTGGTTTCTTCTTAAGAGACCCACCAGCGTGTCAGTCTACTCATTTGCTGGCAAAATGCAGACCCTTCTGAGCCATACACAGTACATTTTCTTTCCAACTACATGTACTTTCCAACTTCCACACCTTTCCCACCTTTTTCCCCTCTACAGCCCCTTCTCTGTTTACACTCTACACTCCTTACGACTCTGGCTGCCTCCTGGCCCTGGCTGCTGTCCCCTCCACGTGTACGCGATGATATTCAGTGGAGCAGGTATCTACCTCTCTCTGTCTCTCTCTCTCTCTCTCTCTCTCCACAAAAGGTAAACTCATCCATCACCGGCGGTTTGTCAGGACTGTTTACGTCTGCTTTTCCCTCTGCTGTCACCTCGCACTGCCACTGACTCATCAACTTTAACCCCTGTCACGGCTTATTACCAGACCCCTCTCCATTTGCCCAATTAGAGTGACGAAGCACGTCTCAGGATCTCACCCGCGATATGGAGCAATTTTGGGGAGAGGAATAGTATATAGAGAGAAATAAGCACGAGCTGACCCCACTGCTTTATGGAAGTTCATGTTTGCCAGCAGCAGCTATTATGCGGCGTAAACGTCATAAACATCTTTTATGGGGCGAAAGGGTCTTTGTCTGAAAAAAACACAAGGTGGTGCGAGACGATGAGCCGGGTTTTTGAGGACATGGGCTGAGAAAGGTGTTTCAGTGTACAAAAATATGATCCGTACATAGACACTGGCCTAGATTAGACTATCTAGATCAGGGGTGCCCAAAGTGCGGCCCGGGGGCCAAATGCGGCCCTCTAACCAGTGTTTGGTGGCCCACAAGCTTCTTTTTGAATTGGCACACATTGCCAGAGATGCTACTTTTTAACAATTCTACTGGAGCAGGGCAATTAATTGAATTTTAATCGAATCTGGATATTAAAATAGGTAAATTACGATAATTGCTTGGTGAGCTTTAATCCATCTGCAGAAAACTAGCAATTATCAGTCTAAATGCTCTGTTGTTTCCAGTTAACCTACATGGTTGGTTGGTTCCATAGCGTCCAGTTTCGTAAGTAGCTAACTGCTGATAGTGAAAAAATGACCAGGCAGTTTCCCCCAAATATTGGAGCACAACATGAGCATTTCTTTGGGATTTCTACTCCAATGGAAAAGGTAGGCCAGAGATGCTTTTCTAACAATTGTTAGTAAATTTAATCTAATGCTAAGCTAACGCCAACTGCTGCTGTTGCAATCTTGCGTTGTTTCTTCAAACACTTTCACTTTTATGCGATCTCTGCACATGTTTTTTTGTTTTGTCCCTGGCCATGTGAGAGCTGTGTGGTGTCTCCTGTAGCTACTGTGTGGGAGGGGAAGGGCCCATTTCTGCTTCTGTAGTAGAAAGTTAGCAGTTAGCACGCAGTTATAGCATTACAACATGATCGGGCCCGTGCCCCGCAATCTGTATAATCACCGCTACTATAGTTAAGGCCCTATTTATTTGTTCTTATTTATTTTTTTACTAATTTAGACAAAAATCAAATTGAAAATCGAAATCGTTCATAATGGGGAAAATAATCAAAATTATATTTTTTTCATAATCGCCTCAAAAAACCCCTGAAAAAGTAACATTTTAATATGAGACAGAGCTTAAATTACCCCCCTGATCTAGATTAAAGCGACACTGAAGGTAAATAGGGGGGGGAGGGGGGGGTATTGAGTGATATCATGAAAATTTTGATCTGGATTACTAACATAACTTGCTATGTTAGTAATTTTGATTACTAACATGACTTGCTATGTTAGTAATCAAAATTGTATAGTTAAGATAAGTTTTCTGTCGTTTATATGTTTTCATATTTTGTTTGTTTATTTATTCGGTTCACCATTAGCTGTACCCTTAGGCCAGCTATTCGTCCTGGGGTCCTAATAAATAAATACAGGTTTAAATGTATATGGTTTTATTGTGTTGATGTATTAGTTATAAAGATTTGTTCAGAGGGGATTTTGGATATTGTAGTTTAGTTTATGAATAAACTAGTTATTAGTGAATATTGTGGGTGCTTTTTTGGGGTTCAAAATTCAATAAATCAGACTAGGAATTAAATATTGAAAAATCCTTCTGGACAACCTTCAGAATATTGTTAAGTACAAAACTGCATTTTGAGAAAGTAGCCTTTGAAGTTACAATTTTCTGTCAATCTATGGAGAAATGTTGAATCAGTCTAATTAAATTGTGAAGATTTGGCAATTCATTTGTTTCCAGGTGAGAGTTTATACATCAAGACTAAACAATACACTAAACTGGCCCAAATTGGCCAGTTTAGTGTATTGGCCAGTTTAGGGGTGAATGCTGATACAAATAGAGAATAAAACCTTTGAAACTTATCATGGATTTAAAAAATAAAATAAATAAAGATGGTCATCTCTTGGAAAAGACATTATAACGATCTTAATTAAATAAATAAACCCATTAAGATTCAGAATCTCTTTTTAGGGGAGTACTGCCCCCCATGGCTCAATGTGGGATAATTGTCTTGAGAATTTTATGGATATTCGACTAGACAGAGGCTGCATGCTCCTAAAGTAAAAAGAAAGAAAAAGAAAATTGAATATAGTCTCAACTTATTACAGTTTTGTGAGTAGTTCAGGAGCTTCAGGAGCCTGGATCAACACCATACTAGTTTAGTAAATTATTTATTTTTCCATTCATGGCTCATTACTCATCTTTCAAAATTTTACACAGCAAAAATAAATTTCACACCTTCCTGAAGCCCTCGCACAGTACCTTAGTCGGAAACTCATGCTTGAGGGCATTGTTTTGGGCCGATTTAGCAGGATACGGCACAGTCAGGTACGATATTACCCCGCTATTATTATGCTTTATTGCGGCCGCAGCAGCAGCAGTAGCCAGCTCCATCCGCCGTTCCGGTCCATAGTGTACACATGGGTCGCAGCAAATGATCCGACTTGGTAGCATGCCCATTACCTGATAAGAGTAACCCGGAGAATAGCTGTAACTATAGATCAATCACATGCAAACCCAGGGACCCCCGCAGACAGCAGAGTTTAACCCCGGACTGACGAGGCCTGATCCGGGCAGAACACAGTCATTTGCGCCCCCGGAGACACGCAGACAGGCCCTGGAGAGAATGGAAGAATTTTCTCTTTCATTTCATGGCTGTTAGCTGTGCCTGCTTGAGTCTGGACTTCCTTGCTCCCCATTATGCCCCTATAGCGAACGAGCCCCCCTCTCTCACTGTCTCTTGCTAAGCCAAAGGAAATGGGAATAGCAACACAGTGTATTGGTGCATTAGTGATACTTAGGAATCCACTCAAACTGAAAATACATCAGGACTTGGAGTGCTGGTGTAATTTGTCCCCTTTCCAGCCTCTAACAACGGGAGCTTTGTTCTCAATGGCAGCCTTTTTAGTGGACTTAAAGCAGTACTACCTGAATGCATAGGCTTTTTACACCAGATTATGATCACTTACCCTTTTAGTGCAAAAGAACGCAGTTTTAGGCTATATCCAAATGATTTTATGTGACAGATCCAGTATTTCATAAAGTAAAATCTTATTCATTCAATATAAAGAAATTTACCAAAAGTTGTTTGGCCACATGTGGGGGAAATGCTGTAATAATAAAGAATTTGTATCAATTTCATGAACTCGCAGGCTAGTTTAGTCAGCATTTCATGACAGTGACCCTGAAAAGTAAACAATGTACGTTGTGGAACAAGGTTATAAGCTCATCCTTGTGAAAAATTGGGATGTTAAGAATGCATTGT
>OMNZ01074748.1:0-12057 GCA_900303255.1 Lesueurigobius sanzi
CGGGGGTTTATTGCAGCGATGCCAAAACGTACATATCACACGTTTTGTCAAACTCCTCCTACCTCCCTTCGCTGTTTAGGGGGCATCTGAAAATGCTCCATTTGAAGGGCTACAAAGCCCTCCTCCTCACCCCTCACACTCCCTCTTAAAGAGAATTGGGATCATCCTTCGTCTCTCGTGCACGCGCAAAACGGAGCCAAAGGGGCAAGGCAAGGGCCAAGGGGGAGAATTGAGATTGGGCCTAAATGATCATCTATTATTTTACCCTGCTGGTTGAGTGGCTAGCCCTCTCACCTATCAGCAAGAAGATCCCAAGTGTAAATCCTCGGGATCTGCTTTCAGGTTTGGCTTTCTGTGTGGATGTTGCCTTTTCCTCTGGGCTCTTTGGTTTCTCTAATCAATCCAAAACATGTAGAGCAGGTTCATTCTCCAGCTAGAACCTTCTGACCAAATTATTTGCTCAAAATATGAAGATATAGGGCCCCATCTTGGCGATCAAGGTCTACTCGGTCTTGGTCAAGACGAAGCGTGCCACCAGGGAAAGACAGCTGCGCCATAGACCTCAGACCAGTTTTTTTCTGAGGTCTATGGCACAGCGTAGACCTCAGACCAGTGTGGTCTGAGGGCGCAGCTGTCTTTCCCTGGCGGCACGCTTCGTCTTGACCAAGAACAAGACCGAGTAGACCTTGATCACCAAGATGGGGCCCATAGTTTGTCCACTGTTCCTGACACAGGCTGAAAGTAAAATGCAGAGGACAAATTCCCATATGGGGGATAATTGTGTCTACCAATTATAGCTGAGGCTTTCTTGTCAAAAATAAACTTTTCTCTAAGAAAAACATCTGTTACCCAACAAACTCTAAACAGCATCAATTTAGATTTGGACACCCCTTTCTGCTAACGTATCTCCCACATTGCATCCCCATCTTTCACCCCTCATTCTCACATCTATATCACGGGGGAAACGTCCACATCTGTCTTCAATGTGTCTCGCTACCCAGCATGCACTGGGCCAGTGCCGCTGTACCGCTGCCAAACCATGCGACACGCGAGGTCTGCATCTGGTTTCACTGAGGTGTCAAAACCCACTAAAACAGCCACACCGCAGAGACGGACATGTTTACGGGGATCTGCTGGAGCCCGTCATCGTCACACGCTCTGAGGGGGAGACCGCGGCCCTCGCTGAGAGATCCTCTGCTTATTTGCATCTTTATGTCAGTTTGTCATCGCCCCGACGGGAGTGTGATTACAAAAAGCTGGCAGTGGGTTTTCATCGGAAAATACAGGTCTGACAAGTGCAAGATATGATATGAACTTTAGACCCTATGAGAAGAATATTGAAAACTGAGGATAGATTTGTAAAAAATAAAGTGCAATGCAGCCACAGTGGTTGTGGTCATCTCATAACCAAGAAGATAAGATAAGATAGACTTTATTGATCTCACAATGGAGAAATTTACTTGTTCAGGTTATATACAGTTGTGCTCATACGTGTACTCTTTTACATAGAATATGAATGATAGTGCAAAAATCTGTTTTGCAAAGCAATTTATTTATTGTCAAAGAACTGAGTTTAAGGATGGTGAGTGCTTCAGAGGGTCTGTGTAGTAGTAGGGAGGCTGGAAAGAGGTGCTCTTCAATGACAGGGCAATCGTTGCAAGATAAGAGAGGATTTGACTTGATCACAACTGTCATGATCACGTCAAATCCTCTCTTATCTTGGAACTGAGTTTACTCTTTTGAAATCATAATGAAACAGAAACAACTCAAACTCACTTCAGCTGAAATACAGGACAAAATTGGACTCGGTGTTTGTTTCAAGATGCACAATATGTAAACTTTTGATCAGGGACATAGAATTGAAGCAAAAGTTTAGGGGCGGATCCAAACAAGCAATCTGATCAGGATTCAAAAAAGGGCTTAAGTTACTCACAATGAGAAAAAATACGAAGTCCGAAGCATTGTATTTTTTATTTTATTTTTTATTTGTTGCGCCAGTGCGTTTCGACTCGTGGTCTTCGTCAGGGCAGGCATCTACACATTTGACCGGTCACTAGTTTTGGTAATGGTATTTTGTTTTGGTCATCAGAAGTCAGTTATAAATTCAAAACTTTAAAAAATTCATTTTAGTCCATGTATGACTAAAAAAAAGTGGTATAATGTGTTTTTGCTACTATGGTGTACTTTGAATATGTTTTGTGATAGTTGATACAACTACAGCACAGAAGTCTGTCCGCACTGGTTAGTCCTGGTTAATCTGGCCCTCTGTAAAAATAATTGGATCCCAACCTTGCATTCCTTTGGTTCCTTTTGGCCTCTTCCCCGAACCAATCCACCCAGCAAATGTTCCTCCATTTACAAATTAAGCACTGATTCTAATGCTTTTTTTTTTTTTTTTTTCAAATCATGGGTCACTGAAGTCCTTCGAGGGCCGACTGCAACACGTCCTAACTCTGGGCGTCACTTCTAAAAGGAGAACTTGCATCAATGGAGCATGTTATCTGGCCTATACGCACAGTATATCATGATGGTAGGTTATTTTCATGACAGACATGAAAAGTGCACTATTGTATTTCACTTGATATGCCCTTATATGGAAACGCAAGCTCCTTTCACGCACCACTTCCACAACTGCGCCGGATCTAAAGAGACACTTGGCTTATACTGTAGTTCTTAGTTGCACTCAAAACATTTAGATCTACTTTGCAGCTGTCTATAGTCACTCACCATGTTCAGATACTCAAACTATTTTGCATTACTCATGATCTTGATCTAAGACCCAAATTGGGCACCTGTTGGGGTTTAAGGGGTTAAAACAGAATTTTTTTTATATATTGATTACAAAATATCTTTGTAAATGGGAAGAAGAATTCCAGAACTAGTTGATTTTCTATAACACTGTCTTAGGACCCACCAGGCATCAACATTACTGTATAAAGCACAAACCGTATTTTCTGGACTATAAGTCGCACTTTTTCTCTTCGTTTGGCTGGTCCTGTGACTTATACTCAGGTGCGACTTATATATTAATTAATATGTTACGTTAGCATACCGTACACCTGTTCAGCCTGTTGTTGTCTATTCTATGTTGTTGTCTATTCCTTTCAAGATGAAATGTCTGTTCTTGGTCTCGGATTATGTCAAATAAATTTCCCCAAAAAATGTGACTTATAGTCCAGTGCGACTTATATATATATACGTATATATATATTTGTCTTCTTCATTATGCATTTTTCGGCTGGTGCGACTTATACTCCAGAAAATACGGTACTTACTTACGTTACAAAGAAGAAAAAAAAGTTCAATATGTTGTAACTTTTGTCCAATACCATAGAATGAAATAATTAAGAAGTTCATAAAGTTTAGTTTTCAGACTACCTGCTGTTTCTATGCATAAAAATAAAAGTTAAAAAATGACCATATTTCAAAATGGTGCGAACTATGAAGTTGTGAACCTGCGCTACATGCCTTGTTAATCTCAGGAGCCGATCGTTCATGAACAAATTGCACCCAGGCTGTTTGTAATCTTCTCCGAGCTCCATAAGCCACCTCCGTGCACCAGCCCTCACACTTGGGGCGATACCATCTGTTTGTATTGGCTTACTGTGAGAACGAACCCATCTGAGGTCTATTACACTCTGGGGCCCAATACTCGCATGCCATCAGGAATCAATAAGTCACGCTCCGCTCTGATCCGTCTTCTCGGCCCACTAAATCCACTGTCAATTTCATCTACAAACATTTCACAGTGGAGTTTTTGTTTAGCCGGGCCCAGATACATAAATACAGTCTCGTACAAGCAAATAAGGCCTCTTTACAGCCATTAGCGAGGATTCATTACATGGAGGCTGTATATTGTTGAAGGAAGCACAGTGTTTGAGGAATCTGCTGAGTACAGAGCATGTTGCCCACTACAGGTCTCCCACTCAACTTCAGCCACAAAGAAGTCTGTTCTCTCTATGTAACTGTTACTGACTGATAGTGCCAACTATAAAACAGTACTTTGGATAAGATGATTTAGTAGAAGATTTTAAAAGCAAAAACTGTTCAATGATGTCTGAAATAGTAGTTGAATGTAACAAAATATATTAGAAAGTTAATTAATTGATTGTTTGGGTGTAGCAAAGTTATATCAGATATAATACACAGCAAAAAAGATATCTTGAAAGTAAATAGAAATGTATTATCTAATTTTAAGTACAAAAAACGTGTTCCTGTAGCCCTAAGGAATTGGGGGCTGCATGGCCCCGGGACGTCCCTGCTCTAATGGACTTCGGCCCCTCTTTAAGTTTACATGTACTGTATATCATTATTGGACACGGGCTTATCATTCTTACTGTAACGTCACATGTTTTCAGTTTTATTTTCTATCCTATATACAGGAACTGGCTCCAACAATCAAGGCGAACAGCACTATAGAGGGGAGCAATGGAAATGTTAACACCCCATTTTGAGGTAAACCAGAGGCATTGAGATGGGGGATTGAATGGGGAAACATCGGCTGAGATCTTTACATTTAAGATAGCATTTTGTGCGTTTTACATATAAAGATAAGCAAATGAAGAGATATTTTGCTGTAAAAGATTCACAGAGAGGACAGTTTATGTTTTAAAGTGGCTATAGTTAGCAGGTTCGGACTTTGAAAGGTCAAAAACGAAAATTACTCACAGTTACATGGGCAAACTACAACAACCTTGGATTTTATCAAATTAAGTCTCTATGAACGACTAGGCAGTTCATATTGGAGTCTGAATGTGCTAACTTCCTGCTAACTTTAGCCCACTTTAAAACATTAACTCTCCTCTCTGTGAATCTACAGCAGCACATCTCATTTGCTTCCCTTTTATATTAGAGAGATATATCAAATGTATACAATTTTATTTTTCAGACGTAAATGTGAAGATCTCAGTCGATGTTTCCCCATTCATCTCAATGGATGTGGCCTCCGGTTTACCTCAAAAGGGGGTGTTAACCTTTTCATTGCTCCCCTCTATGTCCATTGTTAATTCAAAGTCTTCATATGTCCCACTTGTCCCACTCAAATCAAGGACAAATATAACTATTTCATGAAAATAGTACTTATTTCTAAGTTTTTTTTGCAGTGTATGGTAACCTTTTTCCTTTAGCAGAACCACCACACTATGGTAAGAATAATATGACTACTGACAGAAATAGCTACAGTCCAGTCCCTAAATGCTATCTCAGATTGTGAATGCCATGTCCATTAGCAGCTCATACACATCAGTTATGGTCCAGGTAAGACATATATGACCTAATCCTGTGTGACTGATGAGTGTAGACAGAGGGAAGCCTGGGATTTCCTACTACCTGCCTCTGCCTCTCTCTGCAACTGCAGTCCGCCACATTCTCAAGGCAGGAAGAGAGTATTGTTAAACTTCAGGTATTGTATTGGCATATTTTTATAGGGCTTTTTAATGTTTAGCTTCTTTTTCATGACAATTCCTTCCATTTCGCTGCAAACCTTTTATGTGATAAATGGATTTCTTTTTTATGATACAAAACAATCCTGTCTGGCACCAAGAAAAATGAAAAATAAATATATACTGTATTTAATTAGCCCTCAGTGTGACAGTGTGATCATATCAATATAAAACTGACACAGATCATATAAAAAATAAACTTAATAAAGATCACTCATATTCCCAGTCCATGGGCCTTCGACATACGATCTATTTACTTAAACACATACAGGGCACCAGAGGAAACCCACAGCAAATTATGTTTATACATCTCAGTGGGAATAAGAGAGTGGAACCAGTAAGTCTTAGCTCTGACCACAATATCCCAGCATGCAATTGGCTCTCTGTAAAGCGACCGGCGAGTCCAAGCTCAGCATAATTTAGCATGTCCCTCCGCATTAGCGTACAGGGGAGTTATTAGAGGCTGTGATTAGTTCAAAGTGTTCAAAGTCAAACCCTAGGTTTTCGTGAAACTCCGGTTGGCGTCTGTGGCAGGTCATTGGTTACGTTGAGTTTTCATTGTTTGGTCACAGTGGAAATAGTGGTCCTGAAAACTCCCTTTATGTGAGGCTTTTGTGGTCGGTAGTTTAAGTTGGCCGTGTAAGTGTATAATGCTGTATGTTGATAAAACAGTTGGGCTATGGAAGGCCACAGTGTTATTACCGAAAATGTTTTCCAGCTTGGTTTGATACGGTCTGTTTTGAAGGAGGGTGATGCAAAGGACAATTTGACAATAAATGTAAAATTTTCGTGAGTCAAAAGAGATTGCTTTCACTGTTCTAACCAAACACTGAAGTAATATTCTCATTTTCGTCATTATTTGGCAGTTCTTTGTCCTTCTGTGGCTCATCTCCACTGAAAACAATCGCTTCTCATTACATTACATTACAGCTCTGAAAGTATTAATAAAGACTTGTATAATAATAGTCTGCGGGATGGGTCAAATCTCCCAGGAGCAGAGCAGTGTTGTTCTTTGGGTGTGTTCATGTGTCCAAAGTTTAGATAAATAGTTCCTCTACATGTCCCTGTGTAACTGAGCATCCTCTGCTGTGGATTGTCAAGTCTAGGTTATTTTTGGCACGTGCCTCAGAATAGATTGAACTTACCCCCCCCCCCCCCCACCACCCCGTCAAATATATCAAATGTGTCTTCTGCTACATTCATTACACTGGATACGGTGGACTAGACTGGTGCATAGTTTGTGGTGTTTCTATGTGCAATGGTCATAAAGGCTACTGAGGCAAGGGATAGTCAAGATTAACCGGTGTTACGATTACCGCGGTTATAAAAGCATACGGCCGGTTAATCGTGAGTATTTTAGGACTCACGGTAAATCGTTTCGCATGAGCTGTGTGTATGTGTTCACACGGAGCAAACTCAATGGTAAAGGCTGATGAAATGGCATCCAAATATACATGAAGTCAACGATAGGTTAATAATCCAATGAGCAGAGAGAAAACCGTATCCATCTTCATGGTAAAAAACGAAATGAAACCAAATCAATCAAATCAACTAAATCAATATAGGAAATTTCGAATGCACATACAGTATAATGCCTTTTTTTCTTTTTTGTGGAAGTTTTGGACAGTACTTTTTGTAAGATTTTGAGAAGTTCTCTGTATTCTTTTCCATAATGATGATTCATCGTAAATTCACAATATTTTTTCTCACAATAATCGTGACTCAAAACTTTAGAATGAAGAGTGAAGAGGACAAAGCAGTCAACATTTAACCAAAAGTTACACTGCGACATAATCCTATATAGAGAAATCATTTTTTCACTCTTTTTATATGTTTTCTGGCGGACTATGAGCATATTCAGGACACACATATCAAGTCAAAATAGGGTCCTTATCTGCTAATCTGCTTTCACGGCAGACTGTCCACTAGACCGGCAGTTGTTAGCAGGTAGCATGAAGCTACATGAATGATAGCATTGTGGTTAGAATTCCCTGTTGTGCAATTTTGGGTCTTTAAACCTCATTGTTCCTCTCCATGTCTCTGTGTCTTTATTTGGCAGAATATACATCCATAATTCAGCATAAGTCAATGGAGCAGTCAGTGAAAGAGCAGGTATTTTCACGCTGTGTTTTCGACCTCACTGTAGATTCAAATGTGACTGTTTGTGGGCCTTTCCAAAGATGTTGTCTGTATCTCCTACTGCTGAATGTTCTCCTGTGGCTGCCAGCTCATGTTTGTAAATAAGAATTAGTTCTCAAACATTTTACCTGAATAAGGTCAAGTAATACATGAAATAAAGATAAAGAAAATTGGTTTATTGGCTAGCAGAGAGCAAAGTAAAGTTGAAATGCCTAAAATGCAATGAATATTTCAACTGTTATAAAATAAAAAACATTTTGCAACAAACCAATTCAATAATAGCCTATTACCAGTTGATTCTTTTTTGAACAAATTACAATGTTTGGAATTTAAAAAAATATATAAATAAGGGTTTCAAGGAATGGTCAAATTTGGTTTTCTACCAAGCGTGGTCCACTGAGATACTTCCACATTAACATACTGCTGAAAGCCGAGTGGACAGACAAGTAGTTTCAACGATCGCAGACAGTCCCAGTCCGCGCACTTCCCTTTGGTCCCTTTTCCCAGAGGACGTCCTAATCCACACGACAGAGGCTCAAAGCTGCATTGTCCGCGCATGAACCTCCCAAACCTCTGCTCCTCAAAGACCCCAGTGTTAGCTTCACCTCTGTCCTCCGCTTTCATGTCCCCTGTCTGTCACTCGCTCATTCTCCCACTCTCTCATCTCTCCCGAAACTTCCCAATCCCCACGTCTCTTCCTTTCTCGACTGCTCCTCACCCCTTTATCTGGTCTCACAGCGGTGCCATGACCTCCGTGGTATCCCTGCTCCGCTCTTTCATTGGTTTACCAGTAGTTTGCTGTTCACAGATATTCATTCACTGCCGCCTCATTCCAGAGTCCATTCATGTTCTGGGGCATTCACTGCCAGTTTTGCATGTTTAAATCCACATGGGTGTTTCTGCATGTCGGGGTGCTGCTTATACAGGCGGTAATGAATGCAGTTTATTGAGTCTTCTAAATGGACACTGTGAAAATAAATTGTAATAACTAACTTGGAAACAATATACCTGTTTTGTTGGTTTATGAACATGTATGGGAATGTCTTTATCAAGTTAAAATGGCAATAGCAGTGTGGGTAATGTGATGGTAGATGTGATTCAGATTAGCGCTGTGCAGTTAATTGAATTTCATTGTCAATCCTCACGTACCTCCAGATTGCGCCTATTGACAATCTGACTTTAGAACAAGGTTTCTTAATTATTTCCTGTTACGCTTAGGAAGAAGACTCTGCTAAATCAGACCCCGGTTTAAAAGTACCATTCTACAAACGCATGTTGCCGATTTGTGTGACATCCTTGTTGTCACGAAAAAAAACAATGTTTTACTCCGTGAGCTGTAATAACTGACCCCTCTGGAGTTAGTAACTTGAATCAAAATACAGGGCTTTTAATAAAATAAAGTGTGTTAAGTAATTCTGAGTTTTTCCTATCTGACCACATGAGCGCCAAATCAACATTTCCTGGATTGGGCCATGTGGCAAACTGTTCCATGTGACGGCTCTGGTGCTGCGTAAAGATGCATAATGGGCAGCTCATAGCAAAGTGCACTCGCAACGCCTTTTGTCACAAAGCTACAGAAAGTTTGGGGATATACAGATTAGCCTGCCCGCTGCTTTGTATTTAATCCCTAAACTTATTTATGTTTGAGGTTCAGGTCTAATGTTTTTTGGCGCGTAAGATGGGAGAGCTCCTCGTCTTTCCTCCCAATATTTTTTGCGGAAAGGTAGTACCGGGCCGTTCCAGCTTTCACCCCTGGTCTTTCCTCATCTCACACCGTAGTCGGGTCGTAGTCACAGTGAAGCCACTTCGTCATATTTCCTCATCTTAGGTTCGGGAGACTTGTAAAAACATTGGTCACATTATTGCTTAGTGAAAAAAATACTATGAACAGCAATAAGAGTTGTTCAAAACCATGATTAGTGAGGTCTGCCCTGTTTGTCTCATTATCTCAGTCTCTCTCGCCTTTCTTTTCGACTCTATTAAATATTACAAAGTGTGTTCCCCGAGATCACACGTGCCCCCCTGGCATCGCACTGCGCTCCCCCAGGGGGGCCCGTCCCACTATTTGAGAAACACTGCTTTTGAATAATTGGGATTTTAATTATGACCAAATTAATCAAGAGACTTATTCTTTCCAAAACGGATTATTAGTGAAGCTAATATTGCATGTATTTAGAACAATCGACACAATTACTTTAAGGCTTTAGGAAAGGCCTTGAAATCATATGACTTATAAGCAAACGTTACTTTTCAGCTGTCCAAAGCTGAGTGCCAGGCCTACTGCACCCATATGGCGATTATGAGATTGGCTCATGATCACTATCACCTAGCTTAAGGATTTTACCGACTGCACATGTTTTTGGTTGATGGGGAACAGGAAACATGAGGAGAACATGCATGCAAACGCTCCACAGGAAGGCCCGCATGTTTAGGAAATTGAACCAGGGCCCTTTTTGCTACGAGACAAAAGCACTAACTACTCCTTACCGCTGGCAAAAACCCTTAAAGGTCACTTAATAACCACTTGACTTGTGTGGTAAATATAGTTTTGTGCATCACTGGGTCAGTGCTTACTCAGAGCTCCTTCTGTGTGATGTCTCTGTTGCACACACCTGTCACTCCTGTTATCACACATCCACGACACGTCTGCACTTATCACCACATGTCCATCTGTCTCTGCTCTGATCTGCGCCCAGGTTTATCTCAAACACTTCCATCCCTCACACCTCTCTCTGGTCCCCTCACTAATCCGGCCTGTCTCCTCTTAGCTGCTCTTATCTGGTGGAAACACAAAGAGCCCATGTTGACACTGGACCAAAGATTTGAATCACATGGATGTCTGCAACTGATAAAAAAAATAATGTCAAGGACTTTATTTTTGAGGAGCTCTCAAGACAAATTAGCAACTTCAAAGAAACCAATTTAGAGCTATCAACCTCCAGCATCTTTTTTAATTTTCACCCGCTACAGTATGTGTGATAGGTTGCTGTACATTGAAAATTTGGCTCTGTCCTGTCAAGATATAGTCTCATATAGTCACAGTCTTATTCAATAATCTGAAGAGTGTGTAGTTGTTTTTGTTTCCTGTCAGGAGTAGTTGACATTCCTGATATGAGTGACCATGACTGCCAGGTAGCGCCCCGATAGTGTAAGTGGGTGAGACATGTACTGTACATTGAACACTGTCCTGGCCTCAGCTTTGCGGATTTCAGTCCTGGCTCTGACAAATTTGAGCTTCAAGAATTGATCCTGTTTTTACTGTAAGTGGACATATCATGCATATACAGTAAATCTTAAAAACATGCTTAAAATCTTTCATGATGTCTGTGCATTGATATTTTACATTTTATAAATTCAAATAATGCCTCTGTGAAGATGACACGATGCTCAAAAATAGTAGTGCCAGAGCTGGAGTACCGCCTATACCCAACCGTGGGAGTCACATGGTAAAAATAAACAATTAGCTTTGATTTAAGCATGTGGCTAGTAGCGTGACGGAGTTTCTATGTCCATGTTATGAGACAGAACGGCTCACATCTGGTCCAATATTGGCTTTAAAAATGTGGAAGAAAGTTTGAGGGTGTGAACAATGACGTAATTGTTCCAGGACGTCAAGATGCGCCGCAGAGTCTGTAGGAGCTACTTAAGTGGAGATGTTACAGTCTGTCGGAGCTACTAAAGTGGAGATGTTGGAGTCTGTAGGAGCTACTAAAGTGGAGATGTTGGAGTCTGTAGGAGCTACTAAAGTGGAGATGTTGGAGTCTGTAGGAGCTACTTAAGTGGAGATGTTGGAGTCTGTAGGAGCTACTAAAGTGGAGATGTTCCAGTCGACTGAGGAACAGATTCGTACACAGGGCCATCGGGAAGCTGAACTCCGTCTCCTCCCTCCCTCCCCTCTTCCCCCTCCCCCCGCTCCACAATCAAGGATGAGAGAAACATAATTTTCGAACCATTCACATGGTTTGACAAAAAAGGAATCTTGAATCTTGGAGTCTGTAGGAGCTACTAAAGCGGAGATGTTACAGTCTGTCGGAGCTACTAAAGTGGAGATGTTAGAGTCTGTAGGAGCTACTAAAGTGGAGATGTTGGAGTCTGTAGGAGCTACTAAAGTGGAGATGTTGGAGTCTGTAGGAGCTACTAAAGTGGAGATGTTGGAGTCTGTAGGAGCTACTAAAGTGCAGATGTTGGAGTCTGCCGGAGCTACTTAAGTGGAGATGTTGGAGTCTGTAGGAGCTACTTAAGTGGAGATGTTGCAGTCTGTAGGAGCTACTGAAAGTGGAGATGTTGGAGTCTGTCGGAGCTACTAAAGTGGAGATGTTGGAGTCTGTAGGAGCTACTAAAGTGGAGATGTCGGAGTCTGTAGGAGCTACTAAAGTGGAGATGTCAGAGTCTGTAGGAGCTACTAAAGTGGAGATGTTGGAGTCTGTCGGAGCTACTAAAGTGGAGATGTTGGAGTCTGTAGGAGCTACTAAAGTGG
>OMNZ01074761.1:0-42820 GCA_900303255.1 Lesueurigobius sanzi
GGGGGGGAGGGGGGGGGGGGGGGGGGGGGGCAGGTACAGCCTACACAACGTTTTGCTTTTCACAGTGCAGCGCGTGGAGAAGTGTTGCAGTATTGCGCAAAAGCGCAAACTTCGCTGGTATGCAGCGGATATTCCTCCACCGCTTTGGATACAGGCTTCAACAACTGCATGGTCCC
Organism: Lesueurigobius sanzi; assembly: GCA_900303255.1. NCBI lineage: Eukaryota > Metazoa > Chordata > Actinopteri > Gobiiformes > Gobiidae > Lesueurigobius > Lesueurigobius sanzi. The sequence goes on from OMNZ01074761.1 coordinate 177, forward strand.
CACCATTCACTCTGTGCAGTTAAACTGAAGCGGACAACCAAAACCCACCTTTCCAATCTAAGTCTGAAGGAAATGCCGTGTGTGAATGTGGTGGATGAGGGCGAATGGGAATGTGCTCATTTAAAGTTTTGTCCGATCCTTCCAAAACAAAGAATGTGCTCTCCTTCCTGACACAGACGGGCCAAAATAATGTGAAAGAGCCAGAGTTAAAAAGCGCCGCTTGAAGCACTCAACGCGCCTCTGAACTTGATCAGATTTCATGTGTCCTGCTGCTCCTGTAGGGAGTCAGCCTGTGAAACTTGCTCAATGGCACGATTTTGTGACTGAGCCATAAAAGAGAGAAAAATGTCAGGATATTACAATTACTGCCATTTTTCATTCCGTCTTTTATCCCACAGCCCTATAGAGTGTGTTCCCTCCATCCCTTCCATTCAGCACGTGAAAGCCATATCTTGGAACTATTCCAAACAAATTCAGTTTGGTTACATGTAGGCCATTAATATGACCAAAACGTTGTTAGAAACGTATATAAACTAAGCTACAGATTGCTGTATGAAACCATGTATAACAAGTGCGTAAGACTTCTCCCATACCTGCAAAGTAACGCCTGTAGGAGCCAATCAAATGATCCCTGTTAAGACGAGCTGCCATCTTCAATAGCAAACACTGCCAATCACCAGAAATCTAGCCAATTACCACTCGCCTCAACAGTCACGTGGTGTGTGGATAGCTAGGCACTGATTGGTTAACGTAGGTCTGCCTCCCGAGTTCATTTATGTTCTGGGAGTGAGTGATTGACTTTATCAGTCCAAGGACATCATCCGCGTGGAAAGGGGGGGAAGTTTGATCCTCTTTCTCACGGACCGCACTCTACGGGAGTTTTATCCTCCCAACTCTTAAACTTGTAGGATTTTTTTCTCTGTTTGGGCTTGGTTTATTTTGTATTTGAGGATTTCTCTCACAGACTCTGGCGCGGTGTGAGCTGCTCTGTGCGCCCCGTTAAACTGGATTTAAATTTGATTTTTACTTTTCCTCTCCCCGCGTCCTAAGTTTGCTTCATGATGCTTCTTGATAGCGGTCCGCAGTTTGCATCTTTAGGAATGGGGGGCTTCGGGACTCCAAGACACCACGAGCTAGGGAACAGAGATCCTAGCTTGGGGCTGAATCCATTCTCCGACTCCCCTCACCCCGCAGCTTTCAAAATCAGCCCCGTAGCGCATGACATCGCCTCCAGTCAGACGTCCGCTTTCACCCCTCAAGCCTCCGGATATGCTTTGGGACACTCGCATGGCGGCCAGGTGGGCTCGTACGGAGGTGGTGCATTCAATTCCACGCGGGACTTTTTATTCCGGAACCGAGGTGTTGCGGAGCCCCCCGCTCCGAGCGCGCAACACGGGATCTTTGCTACTTCTGCAGGGAGCCTCCACGGGCCGCCGGGGATCCCCGATAACCCTGGGCATCTGTTGTTTCCAGGACTTCACGACCAAGGGGTGAGTCACACGTCACCGAGCGGACATGTAGTCAACAGCCAAATGCATCTTGGCTTACGCGGGGACATCTTCGGAAGACCCGATCCATACCGTCCAGTGGCCAGTCCGCGGACAGACCCCTATGGAGCTCAGCTGCACAATTACAACCACCCCATCAACATGAACATGGGCATGAACGTGCCCACGCACCATGGCCCCGGGGCCTTTTTCAGATACATGCGGCAGCCCATTAAACAAGAGCTATCCTGTAAGTGGATTGATGAGAACCAGATGAACAGACCCAAAAAGACTTGCGATCGGACTTTCAGCACCATGCACGAGATGGTCACACACGTGTCAATGGAGCACGTCGGCGGCCCAGAGCAGAGTAACCACATCTGCTTTTGGGAAGACTGTCCGAGAGAAGGCAAATCTTTTAAGGCCAAGTATAAACTTGTGAACCACATTCGAGTGCACACAGGAGAAAAACCATTCCCATGCCCGTTCCCTGGATGTGGCAAAATCTTTGCCAGGTCAGAAAATCTGAAGATCCACAAAAGAACGCACACAGGTTGGTGTCAGCTTTTTAAATACATTTTAGGCCTATCTGATGTGGGTTTATGTATACGGTTTTATATATATGTACGTGTAAATTAATTTAAGAATTACAATGAGGTCATGTGTGATTTTTGTTTAAAATTGGGTTATTGCATGTTTATCCCACCCATAAAAGTACTAAATATGAACAGTATGCATTTTAGCAACTTGTAATATTTAATGTGATTTTTAAATTGTATTTATTTCGCTGGGAAGTTTGTGATGACAAAGTAGAAAAAGTTTGGATAGCCTGTATTAGCAGACACAAGGCACTTTGTCTCCTTCTTGTTCGCATGCTGTATATTTCAGAGTGGACGCGTATAAGGCAATGCAGTATTGCTCATATTCATAGCTGTTTGAGGGTTCTATTGATTGCCCTGTTGATTCAATGTTTACTAGAGCAGTTCGGGGCAGTAGTAGCATGAGGCCTCGTGAATAAATAACGCCTGACAGGGCACCGTGGAGTAGTAGCCTAGTGGAGCTCGATCCATGTCGCCCTCCAAATGTAGGTTACCGTTATATAACAGGCAGCACAGCAGACGCTTCGCAATTCTTGTCTGTAGCTTTTGCAGGTGGACCAACAATAACATGGTGTTTGTTTGTTACGATCAATGGGGTCACTTACGCCCTGTATACATTTATTCCCGCAGGTGAGAAGCCGTTTAAGTGTGAATTTGAAGGCTGTGACAGACGGTTCGCCAACAGCAGCGACAGGAAAAAGCACATGCACGTGCACACGTCAGACAAGCCGTACATTTGCAAAGTGTGCGACAAGTCGTACACTCACCCCAGCTCTCTCAGGAAACACATGAAGGTAATTAACATCTTCATTACGCATTAAACACGTTAACCAGCCCCCTCCCCCCTCCAAGCCACGGACCATCACTTTATTACAAAACTCTTCAAGAAAACTCTTACAACCAAACATCTCTTTGTGTTTACTATTGCTTGGCTACATAACCCCCCGCCAAGTGCAAAATGTATAACCTTTACGCATTCCAGTGCGCAAAATAAAATAGACAATGAGTGAAATAAAACGTGCTCCTTAGCCATATTGTTTTGTGATTTATGCCCTCTGCAATGCTGTTAAGTTAACATTTCTACAGGCCTTAGCTGCAGTTCGTGTAAAGCATATCTTCTTGCTCAATAATACGCGTTTTGTGTGTGTTTAGGTTCACGAGTCTCAAGGATCGGAATCATCTCCGGCAGCCAGTTCTGGATACGAGTCCTCCACGCCGCCAGTACTGGTCTCGGGCAGCACAGAGGACCCAACAAAAACCCCGCCGTCAGCCGTAGTACAGAACACGTCTGGCCACAGCGAAGGACTGGCTCCAAACTTTAACGAGTGGTATGTTTGAAATGACTAAAAAACACTTTGTCAGCGTGGACCACGGCGTTGAAGACGAACGGATTTATACCCAGACACACACGTCCACACAAACACACACACGGGATTAGGAGCACAACAGGAGACAAGAGCAAAAGGCAGCAAGATGCACGCACACGCAGGCCACGTCCATTCTCAGGATTATTAAATTTGACTTTCATTCTGCAGTTTGGAGCAAATAAAACGCATAAATAAATACATAAATAAAATAGAATGAACATACTTTACTTTCTCAGTAGGCTATAAATACATGTTTGTATCTTTTACTTTACAGCAGATAACTCGTTTGATTTTGTGTATTTTCTCATTTTTTTTATTTAAAAAATAGAGAAATAGGCTAATATTTTATGCTCTTTTTATGGCGGCAACGCGCTGCTGTCGCCTCTTCAAATCTGATTGTTGGGACTTCAAACAGTCTTAAGAAACGTGCCAAAGTCTTTGTCATGAACTTGAACACAGAAAAAAAACGCATAAAGAAATATTATACTCGTGAATGTATTTCCTTGTTTGATGGGGTCGAATCTGTTGTCAGCGTCCGTTTTCAGGTGGACACGTGGTTATTTGGTTACGATTGTTACCGTTAAATATTAACGTTGCCTTTTGTTAATACTGTTGTAAATACATATCCATGATGCCATATTTATCAATTTGTAATTTAATTAAGGGTATAAGTTCTGAAACATAAATAATATTTATGGAAATGTTTTCTAACAAGAACTGTACAGTTTTGGTCATAACATTAAACACATGAAAAACATTTCCAACGTTGCGATTGTATTCTGCTTTGTTTCTTTTAAACCAGTAGGCCTCCATGTGTCTTATTTGGATTGAAGAAAGCATATATGAATATAATGGATTTGTCTATATATAATGAAGATATTTCCGTCACTTTTCTTTAAGAGACCATTGACATGTAACGCTTGTTAGAACTAAGTTCAGATGAGCTGAGAAGCTATAAAACGGTTATGCTGATATCTTTATATTTTGTTCAAAGAAGAGTTTTTGTGTATCTGCTTTTATAGGCCAGATAGATGTCAATTCGTAGCATACTGCAAAAGATTCCCAGTAGCCTGTTGCACTCTGATTTTGAACGAGTGCGATGATCTCAAAATGAAGTTTATATCAGAATTTCAAAACTGGGGTCAACGCCCACATCTAAGCGCCAATAAGGCACTCTTTAGTTCCAGCAGTGTCTTTGTGCAAGTATGTTTAATGTGTGCATTGGCAACAATGGAACTGTCACAACACAGTATTTTCAAAAATAAAAAAGTCTTTTTTTGTCTGTCAGCTTGCATTGTTTTAAATGTAATTCTTCTGTGAAAACTAAAGCGTGTTCTTTGTTGTGGTGTTGCATATAGAGCAGTTTAATTCACATTTGCTTGTTTTGTGTGAATAACTTGTCAAGATGGCATTTTGTGTTTACTAAATTTAGTGAAAGGTATTCAAGATCTATGTGGGTACGGGAGAATACATTCTGTGGCAAAGAGTTACAGCATTGCATTGTAACTTTCTCAAGAATTGAATAATATGCAGAAACAAAGTATATTGTACTCAGAAGAGAACAATTCAGACCACCAGCATTCCTTTTAAAATCAAATGTAAAAATGGTACCTCGTGACAGTGATATATAAAATAAGTTTATTTAAATAATTTAAGGAATATATGTTTTATATGCTATTTTCTATACCTTAATTTCTTATTCCTATACCTTTCTGCCCCGTGTCAGAGGTCAGAGCCAACAGCTAGAATGTGATGTTGTAACGCTTTCTGGGAGAAATGGGTCACACTCAAGTTATTCCTGAAGAGCAAAATGTTTTAATGATGAACTGTGTCACTGTGCCACAATGAGGCAAACCTGTTACAACAGCAGGTCTATCCTTAGCCTATTAGCTACCTGAAGCAAAGCTTCCTTGTACTTTTTAGGCTTCTGTATGTTGGTTCATTTGTTTTACCAACTATTTATGAAGAAATGTGAACGGAAATTTTGACTGAAATAAAAAAAATCTGAAAAGCATTTCATTCTGCGCAGTTAATTATTGTCTATATTGTTTACATATAAATACATGTAGCAGCCTATTGAACTTGAAAGTGGCCAAACTATTTCTTTATCAGTTTAGCATATAGTTGTATTGTTAGAATTGTTGTTGTTATATTTTTTGTCTTGCCACAAATAGTTGCGCTTGCTAAAGCTTATAGTCTTCCAAGCATGCGGGCAGCTGAGGACACCGTGTGACCGTGATAATGGCCAAAACTGCCGTGCCAAATCGTCGCCTATTTTTCTATTCGACAAACAGATGATAAGACAAAACCACTACGCTCAAATAAAAAACAAAATAAAAAGAGCAAAGCGACGCAACATGGAAGAAACTTTTACGCACAAACGCACAGTTTTTTAGCTGGCTTTTCTTCGCAGCCCCTCCTCTCCGCTCAGCCCGTCTAGTCGCACATTAATGTTCCTCCTCTCAGACACTGTGACGTAAATCACTAGAGACCCGGCTTTCTCACAAACAGTGGACTCACGTTGTGTTTTAGGCACGCACAAGGTTACAACTTACAGTAAGAGTTGGTGCGCATAATTACAGCAGTACAAGTGTACCACACAGGAGAAATGGTCATGCTTTTGTGAGTTGCCGTTCCAAATGGCCAAACTCTTACACACTTTGGGTTGTTTTTATAGCCTAATAGCCACAGCTACTCCAGAGACGCACACTGCACATAGCCTACGATCTAGTGACACACATCTTCTTTGAAGAACTCATGGCGACGCTACCACATAGCGCACAACATAAAAAGGCTTTTCTGGACAGTCCTTACTGGATTAGAAAACGGTGACGGTCACGTGGTTGCAATTGTATAAATGTTGAATAGAGCTTGAGCTGAATCAGTACAATGATCCGCTGCAGCCTTCCGTGTCTGCGGCAATAGCCTTGAGAGTTTGGACTGTGCTGCTGGCACTAGAGCATATCGCTGTGTGCCTGTGAGCTATAGCTGTATGTATCAGCGTAATTTAACCCACTGACCGATCAGTTACAACCTGTGACACGCGCCCCGGTGCTGAAGTTTGATATCGGATTGATTGGTCAATTGCAAATCTTTCCTCTCTTCAGGGCATGTTAAGTGGAGTGTGCCCTCTAAGCGGATAAAGCCAGAGAAGCCGGGCTCCAACGCTTTTTTGTCACGCAACGATCTTTATAAATCCAATGGCCAATTGATCACTGTGTAAGGAGGATGAAGCCTAAGACCACGGTTATCAGAACTAAAAATACGGCAGTAAGGCTGTAACACCAGTGTGTAAAAATACAGGCTATTGCAAAAATGTTTGAAAGCATTTTGCCCTGTTGCTTAAATGAAATGTGACGCGTAGTTAATGCGTATTTCCTCCTCCAACAGACTCATGAATATGCGCAAGCAAGTGGCCTGCCATGAACGGCCTTGCAGATGCATTTTACCCGATTCTTGGCTTTTGAGGTGCAAACTACCTGACACAATGAAAACTTATTTGTTTTTAAATATCCCTATAGAATACGCCACCCTGCTGGTACGAAACTAGCTCCGGCATGTTATAAATATGAATAAAAAAGAACCCCCGCAAATGATATGCTATTTCCTATGAAACATCTCATCAAACTGTAATTATCCTTCTACCTGATGTCATAATATGGCGTGGTTAGTGGGATGTCCAACAGTAGACATGCACTAACCCAACATCTGGCCAGGTGTCAGAAACTTGATGAATTCCTTATCAGAGCAGAGCAGTGGAATAAACGCTAATAGGTCCCCTGAGTGAGGCCTTTGGCAAATGCTCACTCAGCAGAGCAGATGTTCAGCAATTGCTCTTTGCGTTTGTCTTTTAACTGATCATTTAAACACCTTTGTAAAGTAGCTATTGACATATGTCTAATTGATCCACTTACAGTTTACTGTTAATGTCATTCAGCAGTTAACAAAGATTACTGTACATTGATGACACCTATTTAGCCTATGCTTTGACCAAATGCCTGCATGCATTATGCACGCAGGCCCATGTTGCCTCTGTCAGACCCAGAGAGCTTCACCTGAGAGGACCTCTGGGCGCCCAGTGAGGCTGTCCCCAGAACAATACAAATTAATGACCTCTTTGTCCACACAATAAAGCAGCGGTGGTGAGGGCTTTCCATTATTTAAACAGTTATTCATAGTTCATCCTGGTGAATTCACACACTGTCACTTCAGAAAAGGCGTCACATGCAATGTGCGCACACAAGTCGAGACATTTCTTACTTAAAGACCTGTCACTATAAGAGAAAGCCTATATGCCATTTGTGGCCCAGAAATGCCACTCAGTCTGTGGCTGGTGTGAATCAAGCAGCAGCTGAGCAGCTTGCCCTGGCTCCAGTACAGAGGCCGCCAACTTAGACTTAGCCTTAGACAGACTTTATTGATCCACAAGGGAAATTGCGTTGTCACAGTAGCTCAAATAGTATCTTACAATAAAAAATAACAATCTTAAAAGAACAATAACAAAATAATAAATGTGAGAATAGAATAAAGAAATAAATCTGGATATAGGTACTCTGGAATATACATATCTGAGAATATGTACACATTTACAAGTAAAATACAGGGATAAGATACTAAATACTAATTAATAGAATGATAGGAATGTTAAATGAGTTTTGAAAACTTCTACAAGATATAAACTCATAAACGCATTTTTACACAATTGTATCTTTTATTCATTTTGCATATGTTTAGTATTGTGTGATCATAAACCAGTTAGTTAAATATTTATAATATCCTAAATATTGTAATAGGGGCATATTGGCCCTCGTCTGCAGTAATCATATGTGTTATACCATTTTAGTCACAAGATTGGCATTTACTAACGTAGTGTTTTCATAGCCTTAATTAACTTTATGGAAATGTTTTAAAACAGTTTCTTTCCATATCAAATAAAGATTAAAAATGATAATAAAACAGTGCTATAACGATAATAGTGGTATAATCTTTTATATTAAAATGAAAAAAAATGTTCCAAATAAAAGCGGAAAGTTATAAGAGCTCTGCCTCTTCACATGTGCATGATTTAGCTTAAGATAGAAATTGTACAGTTGTTGATGATAATGCTGGTTTTCCAATGGTAGGTGTGGAAAAGGAGGGCAGAAGCAAGACGAAAACAGGTACAAGTGCCCAGTGAGGGGGATGGTGCACGGCCAGGTGCCTGGTGGAAATTGGGAGGCGATTGCCAAAGCGGCCTCATGCCATGATAATGCATGGGGCCATAGGTGTCCCTCCAGTCAATCCCAACTCTCATGCTGACTGTCTTTCTGTATACAACCTCACCAATAATTGCTTTTGCCTTTTCCAATTCAGTTCTTCAGTTCTGAACACAGGAACAAAAGAAAAGTCACTTTGTTTCACACCCTCAGCCTAAAAAGTGTATTCAAGTCAACCAGGAAATCTTAAAAAACAAAACAAAAAACGCTGTACTGAGAAGCGCTGGTGAGAGGCAGAGAGCACAATTTGCAAAGGGGAGCCAGTAACCAATCTGCTGCTTGTTCAAAACTAACGCTGGCAAAGATGTCCCTGCATGTGCATCTCCAAAGACATTATTGTGGGGTGACGAACAAGGGCTGTGCTGAAATATTGATACGGTGACACATTGTGTATCGATAAAGGCATCACAAAACAATAGAAAAACTCACACAAGGAGGCAAAAAGGTGCATATACCCAACCCTCATACATGCGGACTGCCGTGCTGGATTTCATAACTCAAAATCAAAATATCACCATAGAATACTTTTTATGAAGATGTTACCACTACCACTGTGCTACCACTGTATAAGGCAATACCCACCCATAATAAACTGTTACTAATAAGACTAGAACTGCACACAAACTTTGCACATCCGGTACGCTAAGTAGATATTTTTTCTTCCTAGAGTTTATTCGCTAAGACGCTAAGAGCCATTTGTTTTAGTTTTATTCTACTCTAGCATTATTATTGCTATATTTCCTAACTTTTTGCACCCCCCTGTGTGATCCTGTCTTAAGAGCTGTTGTAACAAGTGCATTTCTCCATTGTCATCAGATCAATAAAGTCCAAATTGCATTCTTAAATGTGTTCCTTTATATCACTCTTGAGGTTTTAGTCTCATAAGTCCAATCAGAGGTTTTCTTCTTACTTACTCAAAACATCGTCTGCAACAAAAACAATCCCCCCTCGGAGATCAATACAGTAAATGCGATTCTGAAATCCTTACAATGAAATGAGGTGCCTTACGGGCCGGTAACGCGTGGGTAAATGTCTTGTGTAAATAAAACAAAAGGGCAGGAGGATAGCCTCACGCTGTGGCCAGAAGGGCAGTTTAACAGTGAGAATAGGTACGTTTGGTTGTGAGCGGCATCAATAATGCATTTGTAGTCTGCTGTCTGTCACTGCCCCGCCTCATGCATTAGGTATGAAGCCCAGGACGCTCCTGCTCAAGATGATATTATGTGATGTTCGACTGGACACGGCTTACTGTATGCCTGCAATGACCAAATCGGCACTTTGAACTTGAAGATGGACTTAAAGGGAGACACTGCAGGCAGAACTCGACTTCTTCCATTTTCAGGGTTTGGGGCAGTTTGCTTTCACCTGGAAACAAATGAATGACCTGAGCTGTACAGTAAAGAGTCATTATATTGTTGATTGATTGGTGATAAATATATACACAAATATATACAAACAGCTTAGGATACATCACATGATTTACATTGACTGAAAAGGTGTAGGCTGAAGCTTGTATTACAATCCTGCAGCTTTTGTTAACATCGTTTGACAATAGAAATAATACAAAAGGATTTTTTCCCTCCTTTTTTCCCCTTAACATGGCTCTAAGAATTCATGCATCTGACCAGAGTCATTCTTTTATACATCTAACACTTTATACATCTAAAGATTGTAGCTTATCTTATTTTTTTATTCTTTTTCATCCAGTGTACATAAGAGGTGTTTTTATGCAGTTTTTTATTGATAGATGCTAAGAGACACGTATTTTATTTCATCATTATTAGTCTTTTTTATTTAGTATTATTATCCAGTATTATTACTACTGTTTGCAAACCATTTTCTTCTTGATGGCACATTTCCTGACTCTTTGCACCCCCTGTGTGATCCTGTCCTAAGAGCTGTTGTAACAAGTCAATTTCTCCATTGTGAGATCAATAAAGAACTATTTTATCTTATCTTAGCTAATCTTTAATGAGCATTCTCTCATTGTCTTATTCTTAACAATATTTTAAAGGTTTGTTCCAGGGGGGTTTTCAACATTCAATTCCTAGCCTGATTTATTGACTTGAAACCTGAAAAACTAGGCGAAATTGGAATTAATACAGATTACAGTTCAGCAATTATTAGTTATTATTAGTAGGTTCCTTAGTTTATTCAACAAGGTATCCAAACTCCACTCTGAACAAATCTTAAAGAAAATAAAACCATACTTTTCAACCATTATTTAGATTTCATCGCCAATTTTGGTCATTTTTACACATAAAATGACATTATTTATATATGAAAGCCTAAATAGCAGAAAATGTGCAGCACATTTTCCGTCATATCAATGTACTATAGTAAGTAATACACAGCCAAAGTCAGTTTCCCTATTCATTAATGGGGTTCTGAGCTACTTGGGATACTTGTGTAACGCAGGTGGAATTCACTTCGTCTTAAGCCGTGATTTGTCTGTATTACCTAAAATAAGGTGAAATGTGGGGCATGTAGACGCTCTTGTGCCTGTCTGATGCAGTGGAGTGTGAAATTGCAACAGCAGACAGCCAGAATAATAGCTCAGAAGGGGGCTAATGTCTCTGCTACATTCACAGAACATTTTTATAATGACTGAATTAATAGGGAAGGGGTATACATCTAAGCTATAGTCCGTAAGGCAGTGCATTTACATTTTACACTGTGTTTCTGACTACTTATAAACTATATCTTGACTTGAAGTAGCTCAAGTAAACATTGTGTCAATTTAAGTTTATTGGGAAATTTCAAGCAGACATTGAAGGAGCAGAAGAGTAGAGGAAATAAAGAGTAGTTTTGTTGAAAATGGTACTGTATACAACCCACCACAAAGGTTTGGTTAAGGTTTGGTTTCTGTGGGGTAAAATATTGAATTTGGATGTTTATTCTGCAGTGCTCCAACTTTCTGCGGTAATTGTGCTGTTAAGACTGCTGCAGATATGGAAGGCCTGGGACGTGTTTCGGCCATCTTAATATCCCCGGCCCAAGGACAGGGGTTTGTCCCATCGGGGTTGTCGGCAGCAGAACCTCATTTGTTCGGCTTTGCGTGTACCACATTTGGTTTGTAACGCGTAATACGCTTTCAGATCATTCAACACAGACGACCAAATCCCCGCAAGTCACCAGTTAACACTCCCAATGGTGCTAAACCTAATCGTCCCAGCGCCCCAGGTCACTGCTCTGGTCCTCACCACAACCAACTCCTAAACTCGCTATACACTGGCCCACATCAGTATGAGCACAGGTTGGATATAGAGGACAACTGGCACCTATGTGATCAACACTGAAAGGTAATTGTGTCCAGCTTTGGCCAAAGTGGGCAGCTGTTTATTTCACGCACAGCGTCCTTCAGGGATAAACTTCTGATGTAAATGTGCGAACAATAATCCTGGCTTGTTCTCCGACTGTGAACCTCCGAAAATCTGTCTAAATAAGCATGTTTTCATGTTCTCTCCTGCACATATACTAAACCCAAGCCTCTTCATTAGGAAGATATAGTGTTTTTAGATTGTTTTGATGTGGTTGCAGCAGACGGACCATTGGCTAAGCATTGGAAAGAGCAGACAGACAGTCCAAGCGGTTTAGCCTTGTTTAAAATTATTAATCCACTTCTAATTCCAGCTGGCCCCATGACAGCATCGAACCCTATCAAAAAAATCAGAGGCTCCATTGTAAGGCCTGGCAGAAGGGGACTGGGCGTATTTTTCTGCTCCAATCAGTTTCTCGAGATTGGGCGATTAAAAAAAGAATCCCTTGCCCCCCTTCACCGCACAGCGGGAGAATAACGGAATCATTAATTCCCCATTAATTTTAGGGGGAAAAAAGTCGATGTAGAGCTATACACAAAATAAAGGAAGTGGACTGGGAGACATGAGCGACAAGTGCTTTTGGCCGTCGAAAAGTATTGAACATGCAATTGTGCCAGTATGAGGTGAAAAAGTTTGATATGTTATTTGTAACACTCAAGATGAACTCGCTGGAACTAGTTAAGTTAAAGGCACTATACCTGATTTTTCATCATTTTTAAAATTACAAATAATGGGAAAGTGAGAAAGTAAAATACATTGATAGTTGTGGTTCAAACACATTCCTAACTTTCCTCACACATTTCTTAAATCCAGTTTCTTCTTAGAGACAATAAGCACATTTCACAACTGGCGGGGTCACTGTTTTTGGTCATAGTCATAGAAGTAGAAAACCATGAAAACCATGTAAACCATGAAATTGACAATAAATGCTTTATATATAGATGCACAGTATTATTTCCACAAATGTTTAAGTTTGTAATATACTAAAGGAGGAAAAAACAAATATCATTCCACTATAGGACAAAAATCAGGTATTTAAGTTAACTTCTCCAAAGTTGTTGACCGTTCTTATGGAATCCACCGTGGAACAAAACTATGTTATTTCAGCAAACATTCCCAAATGCATGCTATTGATTAAGTGCCCAGCTCATTATCAGTACACTCATGTACAAATGCACTCATCCACCATTAAAGTTGCCTGTGCTCCGACTGACAGCCTTTCATATCCGTCTGTCTGCAGCCGAGTGCTCATCATCTCACACTGCCATTAGGAAATGTCACAAACACATGTACTATTTGAATCAAAGTCACGCACGTCTACACAGGCACACAACTTTTATTTAAGAAATGGGCCCCAATTAGATGTGATCAATGGCCCATAAGTAAAACGCATCCGAAAATTGCTTTTTAATTTCGTTTTTTCAAATTTCTCTCTTTCTCTCTCTCTGGCTCTTTCTCTCTCCATCTCGCGGTGACATTTGAGCACGGCAAGATTGACAGAACAAAAGAGATTGTTGTGGAGATACTAATTATTTAATGAATTCTTTATTTATTTTAAAAGTTCGTGATGTGTGGCGATGTGCTCAGCCTGTTACAGTAGAGGGAAAATTACAGGCTGGAAGACAGTGAGTGACACATGAACAGAGGCGGAGAGGGGAGGGGGGCGGGTCATGCCATCCAAACATGCCCCTGCCCTTAACGCCATGGCAACAACGCCCCATCCAGCGCCACCCACCACCCCCATCGCGCCGATATATCCCGGCTTCTGTGTTTTCGGCGGCGGCCCTTTCAGATTTTTCAAAAACAATTCATAAAATAACAACAAATGGCAACCACTTACCTCAGCAAGGGGCTGCCGCAAATGTAAACTGTAATTATAATATTGTTTCAGCACCTAAAAAGCACACACCCCCATCCCCAAAAACTGATAAGTAGGGCACGCCGGAGAGTGGGCCACTAAAGTCCCGGTCATTATTGATTTGACATGTGAGTGAATAATTTATCTCTATTGGCAGGCATCAGCTGGGACGGCTTTTTAGGGACCTCTGATAAAATCCCAATTTAAAGTGAAACCTCGTTGTTGTGCTATCCTCACGCGGTTCCCATCTGCCATCTGAAAGAGCCCCTATCCAGGGCTTGATATGAACTTTTTTGCCTCACTGGCAAGCCACTTTGGGAGTAGGGCTGGGTACCGTTAGTCGATGCCAGGACGGTATCGAAAAATAAATTGGTGGCGGGTACCGAAAAAATATTTATCTTTAGAAAGCAAATTAGTCTGCCTGGTCGGTCTGAGGCTGCACTAAAGAAAGTGGCTTAGGTGTTTCAGCTGAAATACATGATAAAAACACTGAAAGAAACAGTATTTATTGAATAAATGACCATTATTGTTCTGTTTAGAGCAGTTTTGACTAGATTAGACATATTTACTACTGTCATCTACATTATTTGGCTTATTTTTACTGACTCTAAGGTAATCTCTCTGGAATTAGGAAAAAAATTAAATTAAAAAAAAGGAACTAGGTAGAAATGTATTGAAACAAGTCAAAAACACCTGAGTGGTTACAATTAGGACAAAAACTTAACTCGTCAAAACACTCAGATTTATGTAAATGAGATGCATTTGAACATTTAAACTTATCTAGATATTTACTTTTTTGTGTAGATGACAAATAGTTTAGTGTCGAAAAAAGTATCGTGCAGGTATCGGTATCGTAAGCCAAGTATCGTTAAAGAAGTATCGATAGAAAATAAACAATACCCAGCAACAATATAGTAAATATAATATATAATGAAGTTTTGCTTGTGTGTTTAGAACGGTAATGGTTTAGCATATAGCCTGAATGGTTGGAAATGGTAAAACTACATCACAAGCTGGTAAGGGACCAGGCTAGTCTTTACTCTTTACTTTTTTCAGGTCATTTCCAGGATTAAAAAGTGCAAAAATATATTTTAAAATGGTGATTACGTATTTGTGGTCCTCTCTGTCCTCCTGACTCACCAGCGCCCCCTGTGTATGCGATCTAATAAAGGCTAAAGCCTATAGTCTTTTGGTCTGAAGAGATTCGAGCTTAGACATGTAAAGCATATGTTTTCTTGGGAACATGGTAAAATGGGGGGTTCGGAGTCCTCCCCTGGGAAAATTTTGAAATTGAAGATAATTTTTCCTGTGTTCTGGAGCAGAATGGGCTTGTCTTTAGTCTGAGGCCGTGAGCAAATAATCGTTTACGTTTATTTTAAACAGAAACTCAAAGGGAGGAATATTTTCCTAATAAGGACAAAATATGTTTTTCCAAGACATTTGACATTTTTTGTTATTTTCCGTGAGTTTTCCATGACTAGAAAAAAGAAAGGTAATCATCCTGTCTGTGTATAAGTCAAATATTGATCAAATAAAAATGTTATTAAAATGCGTATGGTGTGCCGACTGTACTTTTAGATAACTTACAAGCAACAGTACCTGCACCTCAATAAATTACTTCCTTCAAAAAATTCAAAACCGTCCTTTTCACATATTGTCTGTCGCACAGCTCTATAAACACTACTTAACTTTCTTTTTCGCTTTTAAATGGAGCAGGCGGATAATAAAACACTGCTGTGAGCAGTGGTGGGACCATAAATAATGTCTAAGATGCAGGAATACTCCTCCCAGCTGTCTAACATTTTCACAGCCGCCTGATGCCTCTGCTCGCATCGACAGCACAAGACACACAGGCAGCTGTACCAGAACACCAACATAATCCCAGCGCCGACCAGCGCATGCTTTCGTGTCGTTGGGCAAGACACTTCCACCACATGGCCTATACGTGTGAACGGCATGGTAGGGTGGTTGGAGGTGGGTGCAAACGGGCGCCATGCTTGCGTCAGTCGGAGTATGAAGATGAATCATTACTAGATAGTTATGGAAGCGTATTGCTACATCACTTTTCAAATCTAAGGATAAAATTATCGATAATAATAAATAATACATAATAATAATAAAGTGGTCATTGAAATCATTATAATATAACAATAAAAACAAGGACTAAATGACTAAATGAATGATTATGTATTTGTAATTATCAGGAGTATGCTAAAAGCACCAAGGAGGAGTTTTTGGCACTTTTCTTGGCATTAGCAGAATTGTTGTCTCGTAACGTTAATATTGCTGGTTGTGTGGTTGATTGGAATGGGGCAAAATCATTTTATAACAACCATCACATGTCTTGATTATAGAAAATGAATGTACATCACTACCACACAGTAGTGGCCAGCGCCCTGTTCTTTGCTGTTGGGGAGAGAGTGTTCGTGCTGCAGACAGGAACAGGCTTTAGACAAGCTTATTAAAAAGGCTGGCTCTGTGGTTGGATCAGGACTCCCAACAGTCCCAGCGAGTGACTCTCAAAACTCAGGACCATCATGAGTAACCCCTCGCACCCTCATTCCAGCGGCCATTAGACTGTTAAATGCACAGTGATGATGTCCTTTTCTGTACTTTTTATTAAATGTGTATCTATCTATCTATCTATCTATCTATCTATCTATCTATCTATCTACTGGTCAAATGTCAATCCAAAGGGGGTAGGGCACTAACAAGCTTAAGCTTCTGCCTACTCCCTTTGGGCATCATACCTGCTCTGTATATTAGTCATTTTTATTTTTGCTTACCATGCTGAACTTTGTGGAACTCAGATGCTCAAATAAAAAGATGAATGAATCGTGCGTCTGTTATTGCTGATCTGTCAAATAGTCCACCTCCCCCACTTTACAGGATCTCCTTTTATATTCTTAACTAATCCCACCAAATGTTCCCTTCAATCCCAGATTTTGGGATGATTTCCTCACCCACGTGCTGCTTAATTTATGATCATTTCCCGCTTCCCTGTAGCTCTTGGCCAGAAGGACACAAGGACAGCTTTATGCACGAGTGTAATTCACACAGTCATTGGCACCGGACCCAGTAACTGCCTCCTGTACAAAGATACTGATTTACACACCACCTACCAATACAAGATATTAGAGGACAGATCGTTTTGATTGGCTGACACAAGCTGTTCCTTCACTAAACACAGATGTGACTGCTGAACTGTTAGAGTAAATCAGACGTCCACATTCGTCTCCCCTGCGCTTTAATGCCGTGGTCATGAATAACGGCCTGCAACATGCTTAGAAGTGCAAATCTGCCATAAGTCAGTCTTGTTAGCGCTAATGCAAAACAAAAGGAGGGAAGAATGGACCTTGTGGTGGTTTGCGCACGGACGGCGCGCAGGCATCGGCAGCATCTCGCCATCAGTAACCATCAGAGGCTCATAAATCCAGCTCGATCTATAGCACTGATCATCACTTAGCAGCTTTGATATTTTAGGCTGCGCATGACAGCCGAGGCACAATTGATTTCCGAGACACTTGACGCACTTGGTCCAGGTTTACATTTTTCACGTGCAAAACACCTTCAGTCTTCATTTGCCACAGTAAATGCAAATAATCCTTTTATATATGCATCACTGGAGCGATATATATACTGTACTGTGCCTTTGCTAGTCTAATAATCACATTTGTCTACGGAAAATAAATCAGGACAGCGAACCATCACCTGCCTCCATTAGCATAGATTCTATAATGAATGTTCTATTACCAATTACCCAAGAAAGGAACTGGCCCAAAAGACATTTTTTTAATTGTAAAAATGCAAAACCAAAAGGTCCTGTGTCCAAATCCAGGGCAGCGTGGGGAGTCGCTGTGCAGAGTTTGCACGTTCTCCCACTGTCTGTGTAGGGCTCCTTTGGGCGCTCGGGTTTCCTCACCACTTAACTTGCGATTTTAGTGGTCCCCAGAGGAGACCCCAAAGAGCGAGATAAATGATTCTGGAGATTCTCTCAGTGGGACACTCCGGGAGCCAATTGAATCAAATAAATGAATGGTTTTGATGGTGTGAACGTCTGAAACAATATGAAACACATACAGGTATCTGTACGCACAAAGCATTACTCTTGTAAATAGGTTACGGTCCAGTGACATCAGAACACTCTAAAAGCAGTGGTCCCCAACCTTTTTTGTCTCACGTACCCCTTGGGCCTTTCATTTATGTTCCGAGTACCCCCTGCTTCGATGGATATGTTGATTAGTTAGAAAGTGAATGACAAAAACTCCAATTTATCAGGTAAAAGAAAGCTAAATACTCTCAAAGTCTCACTCTTTATAGTTAAATAT
This sequence comes from Lesueurigobius sanzi, assembly GCA_900303255.1. Taxonomy (NCBI): domain Eukaryota; kingdom Metazoa; phylum Chordata; class Actinopteri; order Gobiiformes; family Gobiidae; genus Lesueurigobius; species Lesueurigobius sanzi. The sequence goes on from OMNZ01074761.1 coordinate 18,391, forward strand.
TTTAAAATGTATTTTCTTTGACCATAATAATCAAAAATGCTATTTGTTTCATCTTATTTTTTATCTGAAATGATTCCAAGTACCCCCTGCTAACCTTTCGCGTACCCCCAGGGGTCCCCGTACCCCTGGTTGAGAAACACTGCTCTAATGGGCCTATAGTTTAAAGTGAAGGTGGAGGGCAGGTGGAAATGATGTGCTGGTAGCTACTTTATGGTAACAGTCAAAATGCAGATTTCTGTCTTGGTTAATTGCTAATTCCTGGGCAAATCGACATGAAACAACCGTCACAAAGTTTAGTGTTTTCTCTGTCGGCAACATATGAACTAAGGTCTAATAATTTTCTCATAAAAGTGTCCAAAAGTGGTGACAATATTCAAAAACATGAGCGTGATGTTGGCCAGTAGAAAGGACTTTCAGCCAAAAGAAAAATATGGCAGGTTTGTGGATCCAGTCACTATCAAACACTGATCAGGGGAAAGATTTGTCAGTTTTCTTGATGTTGAATTGGCACCTGCCCTCCAACTGAAATATGATCATATAACGTGAATGCAACCCATCAGCTGCCAATTCACTTCTCCAGGATGAAGGTGCAAGTGTGTTGGAAAAGGCAGAGTTACTGGGATGACCAGCTCCAGTCAGTGTGAAGTCAGACAGACTGCTCCGCTGAGTCACACTGCTCCCACCTCACAGCGCATCATGACTTACTGCGAGGCGACCAGGCAAGAGCTGAGGCCAAACAGCTCAACAGGGAGGAGCTGTGCAAAGCAACTTCATATACAGCAGATATAGCTACTAACTGTTGCAGATTTTTTTTTCCATACGCTACGATATCAAGAATGGGTTTAAGCGATTTGAATTCAGAATCTTATCCTGTTTTGAATAGTTTTTATGAATAAGTTTATACACTGCAAAAACTAATCTACAGTACAGTAGTAATACAGTATAAGCTGCATTTTCTTGTAATCATCACTCATTTGACCTTGATTTGAGCGGGTTAGTAAAATGATCTGCCAATGGAATAAGGGAAGGGAATCTTATTTGTATAGCGCTTTTCATATGACACAGTCACACCCAAAGCGCTTGGTGGTAGCTACATTTGTAGCCACAGTTTCCTCTGGGGCAGACTGACAGACACGAGGCTGCTCACATGGTCTGCGCCAACGGTCCCTCCGACCACCACCAACTACTCACACATAGGCATTGGGTGAAGTGTCTTGCCCAAGGACACAATCTTATTCCATTGGCAAATTAAGATCAAGTATTCTTAAAGTGATAGTCTGGAAGTCGAAATGTATTACCATTTGTAAAGAATGTGCAAAATGACCACCTGGACTTGAATTGTATGTAAAGTAGCTAATGTATGATTGTATTTTTTCTAAAGTCCCTCCTTCTCTGACCCCAGCGACTAATCTGTGTCCCTGACTAGTCGCTGAGCTCAAAAGTGTCCCTCTTTCACTCTGATTTTTGATAACTACCAGACCATCACTTTAAACACAGAAATCGTATAGATTTCATTATTTGCAGTGTATCTCTTTGCTAGTATGACCAATAGATCAGAAAGCTTAGCATTACTGAAGCACAAACAGAATTATCTTTAATGAAAATCAGAGGTGAGGGAGTACGCACTTATTTACTCAACTACATGTACTTCAGTAACTTTCTGAAGTGACTGTACTCTTTAAAGTAGTTTTATCATACAGTTCATTTTACTTTAGTGATATTATAATGAAGTATCTGCACTCATACTTAAGTAAAAAAAGGAATTAGTTGCCCATTCCACAGTGAGTAAATCTGGTAAAAGCTTCATTTTGATGTACAAAGATATGTATAATGCTTATTTTATGGTATTTTCATGTGTCTCACTATTTAAATATAAAACATCCTTTTATGGTCGAATAACTACTCAAGTAGTATTTTCTCCAAGTATGTGTTTGCTCTTACTTGAGTAAATATTTTGGCAGCTCACCCACCTCTGAAGAAAACAAATAAAAGTGCTGAGATGACCCAGAGCACCACCTGAAGAAGCCCAATTATAAATAGTGGGACTAGGTCAGTGGTGCCCAAAGTGCGGCCCGGGGGGCCAAAAGCGGCCCTCAGGCCAATTTTTGGTGGCCCACAAGCTTCTTGTTGAATTGGCACACGTTGCCAGACACAGTTGTGCTCAAAAGTTTACATACCCTGGTAAATTTATGCATTTCATAGAATGTGAATGATAACACAAAAACATTTCATGGTTAGTGGTTGCGTGAAGTCATTTATTGTCAATTTATTGTTTACGCTTTTCAACTACAAATAAGCCAATTTTCCCTGATCAAAAGTTTACATATTGTGCATCTTGAAACAAACATTTTTTCAGAGTCCAATTTAGTCACAGAGTCCTGTATTTCAGCTGAAGTGAGTTTTTCTTTGCTCCTGAACTCAGTTCTTTGACAATAAATGACTTCACACAACCATTAACCATGAGCGGAAAAACTGATTTTTGAGTTCATATTCTATGAAAAATGGCCAAAAGATTAAAAGGATATGTAAACTTTTGAGCCCAACTGTATGATACTTTTTCTGTTTATCAATTCTACACAATCAAAACCTCAAAAACGAGCATAACAGAGCTTGCATTAAGGTCCCAGACTAAGGTTTAAACCTCTCTTAAATCAATGTATACTTTTCAATATGCAGCTCTCAATGAAAAACGTTTGGACACCGCTGTACTGGGTGGTGAACCATAGACCTACTTTTTAGTATTTACATTAATGACTAAGATTCTACTGGAAGAACTAACATTTAGATGAATATTTTGAATTTGAGAGATTTGAAGTATCTCTGAGCAGTGACAGAGAAGGGCTCACACTGGTCCAGTCTGGGATCCTGGGCTCTGCACCATACGCCCAGAGATGAAACATGCTTTATGTGTTGCGCTCTGGGTGACCTCAGCCCGTCCATATGATATCACTCAGAGAAGGCGCCAGGATTACACCTCATACCCTTCTTATGATCCATGCGCACCAAGACAACAGTTCTCATTTAACTAACAATATCGTATCAGTATTCCTTGCAGGCAGATTTAAAATAATTGAGGGGAAAAGTCATTAATTAATAATTCATTAGTTAACTTTCACAATATGTCTATTTAATTTTACAACAGTGGTTCTCAACTGAACGGGACCCAATAGTGGATCGCGGAACGATTTTCAGTGGGGTTTTTTTATTTTATTTTTTTAATTATTATTATTTAAGTACAAAAAGCCTATGTTATACGTTACATATACTCAAATTAACAATTTGAAAGGTGAGACTCTAAGCTCTCAGTGGGTGAAATCCGTTGATTTCTAGATGCCTCGGTTCCTGAGAAATCCCAAGATGAAGAAGGCTGATTTTCATCAAAATCAGTTTATTTTTTTCTAGAAATAGAGATATTGCGTGTTTTATGAAACATGCGCTGTTCCCTGTGAAGTTGGTCACAGAGGTGATGTATTGTTATATTGTTTTGTTGAAAGTGTCTAGTGGTGCGCAACCTCGCGTGAACGAGTATTTTAGAGGTATGTTCATGAGAGACGTGACGTCTCACGCCGACTTGGCCGCTGTTTCAGATGCGTTGCTTTGGAGTTTAGGTTACTTTGTGGATTTTAACCTACTTGGATTAAATTGACGTCCATCATTTGGTGATCTCTGCTTCACGGAGCGTAAATGGGAATACGCTGGAGCGTTTGGGTGGGGTTTATCGCATAAGTAAGAGAGTAAAAGGCTGTTTAAACGCCAAATCTACATTATTTGTTTGTTAGTTATCTCAGCCCTGCTGATATACAATTCCACAGCTATCCTAAAAGAGGGTTGTAGTTTTATCGCCTTCGAAAAGACAACCTGTTACAGCCCGAAGTGTATGATTGGACACAATGCAGCAATAACTGTTAAATGCTGCGTTGTGATAAAATGTCCAGATGAAATGTCCAGATTGTGACTTTTCACAAATTTTTGTCTGTTCATCACACTTAAGGTGTGTTAGAGTGTCTAGTTTCATAATTAAACACATATTTTCAGGTTTTTGGAACTCAATGTGTTAAGTGTGTATTAGGGATGGATATATCGGTGCCGCAGATCTATCGTCAGATAGATCTGTTTTTCAAATATCGGTATCGGTCCAATATGGAAAAATCCCCCGCCAATATTTTTCCCAGTTAATTACTGAGCATAAAAGTACAATTTCTGTTAGACCAATGGAAATATTTAGCCAAAAGTGGCATTTCACTCTACAGTGAACCACTGTAACCAGCCATAGTCATATTGCATTATCATTTTTTCCAATAATGAATTTAGGAACTTTACTCCATGTGAGTGGGTCTTGTTCCATCCATTTTCTTCTGCTTTATCCAGGCAACAGTCTGAGCAGAGATGCCCAGACTTCCCGATCCACGCACACCTGGGGGATCCCAAGGCGTTCCCAGGCCAGCCTAAAGACCTCGTCTTTCCAGCGTGTCCTGGGTCTTCCCCGGGGCCTCCTCCCAGTGGGACATGAATGGAACACCTCTCGAGGGAGGCGACCAGGAGGCATCCGAAATTTTAAATTAGGGATGGTCCGATATGAACATTTTCTGCCGATATCGATATCCAATATTTTCCTCGCTGCTGAGGCCGATATCCGATATTTGCCGATATTAATATCAACATTTAAAATCAATAGCAAGACCCTCTTACATGGAGTAAAGTTCCTAAATTCATCATTGGAAAAATTGATAATGCAATATGACTTTGGCTGGTTACAGTGGTTCACTCAGATTTCTTTTGAGACTATGATGGCCATTAAAATCTTGCTTCCTCTTGGGGACATTTTTAGAGCATTTGTGTTGGAGATTCTTTAAAAAGCATTATCATTTCAGCACATTTGAATAAACTATTGCCCCAGTCAGATCAGTTGCCTCTCTGTGCTGTAGAAAAACAGCAGTTTACATGGAAAAATCCCCTGCCGATATTTTTTTCCTAATTGGACCGATACCGATATTTGAAAAATAGGCAAATATCTGCCGATATATCAGCGGCACGATATATCTGCCCATCCCTATTTTAAATGTTGATAGTAATATCGGCAAATATCAGATATCAATATCAGCAGATTTTTTGCTGTATACGTTTAAATGGTTATAGTTTCATGCTTGTTCAACAATAAATCTGTGGGAAATACCTTATGTTACACAGTTCAATCCCTATTTGGGTCGTGGGATGTTCATTCTAGGATGATGGTGGGTCCTGACGCTGTGCCAGTTGAGAACCACTGCTTTATAATACAGAAACCATAAACAAACAAATAAAAGGAACTAAACACAGACACAATAATCACATATTAACAGTGGAAGTTGTCTTGGCTCTTACTTCTCCCTTCTGCTTCTTGCTATAAACCTGTTGTACGCTAAAAAAGGAGAAAAGACTTGCGCCGGGGCCAGGAGGAAGTCCGAGTTTCCATTCATGCTTTTCATTATTGAGCTATGTCTGTAGTTTATGAGGCTGTGTAAAGCACTGACTTACTGCGTTTTACTATCGCTCCTGACACGAGGATGTGGACATGCTGAAGGAGGGCTTTCATGGCTGGAGCAGCACCGCACTGGCCTGGATGACAAAAGAGCATGACTTGTTAATTATTTTAAACTGCCAAATAAAAGAAACAGAACAAGGCACGCGAGCGCTGCGACTTTTTATTCATGATCAATTATCCATCAGCTCCTGTAACCTGTTTTCACTGAACTCAAGAGACCTTTAATCCTTCCATATTGTTATCATTATTGCATGTTTACAATTTTCATTTAGTTCTTGTTTGTGCATTTCCTAACTATCTGCCCCCCTCTGTGTGTTCTTAAGAGCTATTGTAACAAGTGCATTTCTCCATTGTGAGATTATTAAAGTATTATCTAAACAAATACGCTTTGACAGAAAAAAAAATTAAGCATCGCAGTCCCATGTAAGAAAAAATATATCAATTTGAAAGCTTTCCTGTAGATTACTGGCAGAAATATGACAAAAATATATTGCAAGTTTTTTTATTCAATGTTTTGTTTTTTGGTTTTTTTTGTAAAAAATAAGGCACTTTATGTGTAAAAAATGACAAAATTGCATATAATCTGAATAATGCACAGAGCCAGGTTTAAACTGATGGTTTTATTTTGTTGAAATATTACACACAAAGATGTTTTCAGAGGTTTTTTAACAAATTAGTTATTAGGGGGAAAATCTGCCTTGTTTTTGGGGGTTAAAAACAGAAAAACCTGGTTAGTTTGATGGCTGTAGCAGCTGCTAAAGCGGAGATTTTGTTGCAAGAATGTATGAAAAATGTATTTTGAGAAAATAGCCCTTGAAGTTACAATTTCCCATATGTGCAGAAACACTGAATCAGTGCAATAATTAAAAACTTTATTGTGCAGATTTGGAAAAGAGATGAAACTGGAGCCAAAATCTAAAAATTGTATTGTCTAGTGTCTCCCCTTAATTAACCTTTTCTCATAAATGATTTCACTTTGTCGTTAAGGATGTAGCAATCCCAGGTTTTTTCACGGTATGACCATCAAGGCATGATATTTATTGGGATGTTGTGAGAAATGTTTATTTGTATTTACAGTATTTATTTGACAGGGACAATGCAGTCAGACATAGTCACAAAACACAGTTTGCAGCTGATGTGACGCACAAAGAGTTTATTGCTAATTCACAACTCCAGTCCCTGGTTGGGCCTTTCTACACAATTAATTACTTACTAACCTAGACTCATTCGCCCTCACACAAACATAAAACTTTCTCATACTCACACCATCACATCAGATCAGTTATTTTCTCTAAATATACTTTCCATAGTCCAATGATAACTATCACTGGACCATCTGACACAACAAAACAGTGCATTGAATAGAATGCACTTTAATATACAGTTGTGCTCATAAGTTTACATTCCCTTTTAATATTTTGCCCATTTTTCATAGAATATGAATAATAACACAAAAGTCTTTTATCTTCTTCATAGTTAGTGGTTGTGCAAAGCCATTTATTGTCAAAGAACTGAATTTACTCTTTTGAAATCATAATAAAACAGAAACTACTCAAATGTCCCTGATCTAACGTTTTCATGACCTTCAACAACTGCCAGGAAAACTGTTCAGGAGCAAAGAAAAACTCACTTCAGCTGAAATACAGGACTCTCTGACAAAATGTATGTTTGTTTCAAGATGCACAATATGTAAACTTTTGATCAGGGACATTTGGCTGGTTTCTAGTTGAAAAAAAAACTTCAGCAGAGAATCTGCTGAAGTTGACCTGGCACGCAAGTGGGAAAGAACCAGCAAGAAGGTATCACTTACTTAGAGGTTAACTCCTCCTTCTGGTTCACTCTTAAGAGACCCACGAATGTGTTCAAATCTTTATCAAGGTGATGACAATCTTTGGACTAAGATCGAAACATCCTACACTTCAACTACAGAGTACAGATGAAGACTGAAGAATCTTTGCCTACGATGTTCTAGTTGAAAAGCGTAAACAAACAGGTTTTTTGACAATAAATGGCTTCACAAAACCACTAACCATCATTCATATTCTATGAAATGCAAAAGGTTTGCCACTGTATAACAGTCCACAACATTATTATTAGACTTTTGATCATCTTGAGTACGGTATTTCATTGTCCGCCACATAATCTTGAAATGTTTATTTATCAGGAGCAGAAAGACAGAGGCAGTGTGGAACAGACTGGAACTAGCCTCTCGGCCATTGTGCATGTATCCACACTATCATTAATATAAAATACTGTATACAAGTTGGATTGTGCTGATCCGACCCTCGGTGGTCATATGTCATGTGAGCTTCACTGACAGCATTTATTAATCACATTCACAACGGGGATTTTTGGAGATGGATGATGTATGAGCTGGAGACACTTCGGTACCACACAGAGGGTACAATTACAATTCTGACATGCTTGACTTATCTCACCATAAAACTAACTCCAATCTGCTCCATCTGCTCACCAGGGCTGCACAATTATGGAAAAATATCTAATTGTGACATTTCTGAAAAGCACTGTGATTGTATTTGTAATTTATCTTTGAAAATCAACATTCAGGTCCCAATGCAAACGATAAATAAGCACAGACGCATCGCAGCAACGATACTTTTTCTAGTAGTGAAATGTTCTGCCAAAAACAAATCGAAGAATCACTAGTCACAACAGGGTACATGTACAGAATATGCAGGAATCCTGAAGTCAAATTGAATACCTTTTTGAATACCTCAGACTGGGTCTCGATTGTGAAAAGAGCCGGATCATGTTTTCATTTGATTTTACACAGATTTATTTACCCTGAACAAACTCAAGACTCAGCAAAACAGCAGCAGGCGACACAAGTGCAAGCTTTTTACACAAAACGAGTATCTATAGCTTTACACATAGGCCTACACAAAAAGGAGTAATTCTCAGCGACAGGGCTGGGTACCGTTAAACAAGACCAGTATGGTATCGAAAAAGGTCTTTAGGTACTAATGGTAAAAAAAACTAGTACCGAATTAATGCCTGGCAGGTCCTGAGACAGCACTAAAGAAAGTTACTTAGTTGTTTCAGCTCAAATTAATTATAAAAAATTACATTAAGACATTTATTCATATTTACTCGACCTACAATATATTTAAATGTAATAAAGTAGTCCTACTATGTTCGCTTTTGGTAAAATACTTCAAACTTACGACCTCCTAAATACCTTTTGAGGATATTAATTTTGGTTAACTTGAAATAAGACCCTTCAAGACTCCGCAGACGCCCTATACAATGAGAGCTCTACCTAACTCGGAAGCCAGCTGTTTTTTTGCAGGAGCATTGACAATAAAAGGTGGCAGAGCAGTCAAAACAAGGTCTGCTCTTCCAGTCTCGGACTAAGTACCGTTCAAGAGCCTCCTTTGTGGTGCCCTTAACGCGGTGAAGTGATCTCCTTTACAAGTGGGACACTCCAAGAGGCCATCCCTGAGAGACCAAAGCAAACTTCCTCCCTGCCTCCTCGGGCTTGTCACTCTTCATCTAACTCTCTTGGCTCATGTGGACGTTTCTGACCAACTGGTGTTTTGTGTTTTTGTTTTATGAAAAGCACATTTTACAGCTCACAAGGTGTTTAAAGTATTATGTTCCCTTTCACAGTTCTACAATTCGGACTTTGCTTCCCAGTTTTGTCATGTAGTATGTGATCTGTCGATAATAGAGTTTTTTCTTCTTGGGACAGTTTAGTGGCCAGCCCCGGTCGGTCACATGAAAGGCCTCTGACTTTATGGAGAAGCTGTGTGAATGAAACAGAGGCTGAGGTTGAAAAAAAGCCAAACAGTGCCCAGAAAAAGACAGCAGCCCAGTTGGCTCGTTGACAATTTGGCCCATGTACCCACAGACTTAGCACTCACTTCACTTCACCGCCTCAAATTGCCTCTCTTTTCACTCACTGCGGCGCACACAAAAGACAAGCAAATTGAAACCGAACTTTATTGGCGGCAGTATCCAGACTAAGTGCATAATAAGCATGTTTGTCGTGATCCAAATAAGTAAATGCCTTCAAAGGAAGCAGTCTGAAGCGCAGATTTGACCATTCTCAAACAAACTCATCGTCAGCTCCTAAAATGAAATGGAACTATGAGCTCAACTTGAATGAGAAGCCGCTCTTTTCTATTCTAAGTCTTCTTCATTCTCCTTCGGCCTCTTCTTCTTGTCTGTTGAAACATGTGGTCAGCTGTTATGCTTCCATGTGGTCAGATGATCAAAGCCAGGGAGCAGCAGTAATTGTCCCCCGCTGAAGCCCTGCCCCGGCTGGGATCAGGATCCCAGCAGGTGGGGGGGACAGCCATGAGAACGGAGGGAGAGGGTGGAGGAACGCAAGAGGCCCAGCCTGGCAGAAATAAAGACTTCCTAAGGGTTGCTCTCTGACAACAGAGCCCCAAAGGGAGAGTGAAAAATGAAGCCTCCATACAGGGGTTTTCACTCAGGGAAAGGGGCCGGCATCGGGGTGAACATTAGGCAGAGAGGGCAAGATGGAAAGCATAAGAGAATAGGATTATAATATTTGCTCAGAGCAATGAGGAACAATTGTGCGTCCATTTCACAGTGTCCTTAGAATGGAGCCTGTGTCTAATGTGCGAAGGCCTCTTTTGAAGCTTCATGAAATATGGATGCTGTTTATTTCACCTGCTAAACCCTGCATCTCCAGTAACATAATATAATGTGACTACACAAGTAAAGTTGGCAGAGTCTCTTGTTGAACATAGATATGAGAGGCACTGACATGAACAGAAACACACACAAGTCAACACTCTGCTCTTTCACAAACAGGCCAACACACACACCATTAGCATACACAAACACAAACACACTCCTCTGACTGGGGAAGGGCCACATACCTCCAGCCTCACTGTTTACCTGGAGACCGGGGGGAGCTGTGAAAGCTCACAGGTCGGCCTACTTTGCATGTATGTGGGAGCCCGCAAAACACTTCTCACTGCTGTCCGTCATTTTGATTGCCCAGCACGACTTCTCCTCCCAGACCCCCGCCTCATCATCCCCCTGGCCAGATGGCTTTTTTTTAACTGTCTGTAGGCCTTGCACCTCTGCTCCACACTAAATCCTCGGCATGGCTGTGGGTTTGGGAGCTCTGCGCGGACAAATGGTTCAGAGGTAGCAGAGCAAATAAAACGGATTAAGAAGAGTCTTTTCACAAATACTTCAAAACTATTTTGCCGCTCCGCCATGGATCCCCCACTGCTCCCCCTCAAAAGAAGAAAAGGAACCAGCACCTCAAAAACATGTGTGAGCTGTAAGAATGTAAAGAATATAATAAAAACATGAGCAACTCTCCCTGAGAACGAAGCAGGAGCTTTAAGGTTTATTAAATAATTTAACAAACTGATTGAATGCCATAAACGTGTCAGCCTCTCATTTTCCTTTGTGTTCAGCTGTCATTATGTATTGTGTACATCGGGCTGTGCAATCACTCAGAAACATCAAGTCACTTCAGTAAAGGCTCTTTATAGAGCAGAGTGACTCACAGGTCTATCTATATGTCATACTTTCAGAAGAGGAACATGATAAAGCCCTCCACTGGAATATTTTTCAATTATTACTTTAAATTACTGCCATAATTGTGTTTTTCTGGATGTGTGTAAAAAAAAAATACAAATGGCTTGAGCCGCAATGGTACAGTATGTGATGTTGCTGCTGCATCAAAGACATTGATATGAAGGGAATCCAAATGTCACCTCTTGGCTTTATCCAGCCAAAGGTTAGATTCTTGACTCCCTGCTGTCTCCTGTCATTAGGTTGCTTAGCAACGAGCTACAAGCTATAATTAGCCTGGCAAAATTAAGATTTCCATTTTGTTAACACAAAAACACTTATCTCAAGAGAGTCACATGTTCATTGAAAGATGTTCCAAAGACATGCATAAAAATATGAGTAATTCCTTTTGGCATGTGATGCCAGCTACAAGTGAGTGAGATGTACGAGTGCAGCTGCTAAACCATACTTAATGGAAAATCAGAAGACGAGGCATGATATTGCCCTCCGAGCATCTGCCATGTGTGATTCTAATATGTTTGTAGCACATATTTTGAACCCACAACGGTTCTTCCATGTCTTAGGTCTCTTCGTGAGGTTCTGGTGTCTGCAGAAAAGAGCAATGGATTGTGTATATTAGTATATCTGAAATAAAAAGCCCTAGAAACTAAGATGTATTCTCCACATCAGTAAACTACATTTCAAAAGGAAAAGGACCCTCCGCAGTGATGGCGTCTCAGCTGCACTAGTCACATCCAGACGTCTGCTTATGACAAGCGCTCTCACTGACATGTTTTAGGCTGAACGACAAGGTCACCAGGATCACTCAATTAGCAGGGGTGACAAAGGACTCAGCAGGACCCCGCAGCATCCCCCAACCTGATGGAGCACACAGGCATAAGCAGAGGCCTGTTACTGCCACACGGATTATCATACATCAATACCAGCTTTTGAAATGGGCAAAAATATTCACAGACTTGGCTAAAAACAAAATGCTTTTCCATGTAACGATTATCAGCTATTTGTTGAGGCTAACATGTGCATGTTGAACAATAAATAAACATTTGACTAAAATAGGATCTTGGCAATACTGTTGGTGTATACTTGTAATATATTATGGTTGTATAATGAATGTAAAATTTTTAAAAAGGATGTTAATTTGTAATTTTGGGGTACATTTTGTCATCAGGTGTGAAGTCGTAATTCTCCCCTCATCTGCTCTTCACATTGCGAGGCTAACATATTGCTAATGGCCACCTTTTGGCCCTCATTACTAACTCTGTGGTTATCTTTGCACTTCTCCGACAGTCACACTTGTCCCCACAAACCTGACACACAAAATGTTGCTCACCTGCGTTGAGCCAAAAGTAGAAAATGAGGGGAAACAATTATATAAACGGGGCTCCAGCTTATGGGGTTATTAGAGACGATGAAGTGAGTAAAGTCTGGTGTGTTTATGTAAAGAAAAGATTTAAAAGTAGAGCTCAAACTACTTTCCTTGTTTTGGTTGAGACTTAAGACAGTGGAGGAGGGGAGTGACAATAGTGTCTGTTGACTTTACAAGTGCACAGTGCTTAATGAGCTGTAATCCAATAGAGGGATACAGCTACAGGGGTGAAAAGTGTACGAATAAACTGCTTACAGGCAGGTCTACGCTAAGATACTCCGCAGTCTCAAGCAGGATACAGCTCAGCCAGCACCGACGGGGTGAGCATTAGCCTCTTCAGACCAACTCCACTGGCACGCCATGTTTTGTCTGCGACACTTGACTTCTCGCCTGAACAGTGATGCAGAGGAATGTAATACTGGGACGCTACTCGAGTATTGCTGATTCTCTGTGGCAAAGTCCACGCCTGTCAGAAAACCTTTTCAATATTTACCTACTGAAAAAAAGTTCAAAAACTCTCTACCTGTCTGTTATCTGGTTGATTTGTTTATTTATTGTCTTATAATGTGAAAAATAAAGAAAAACTCCCACACACTGTCACTCTTTTTCAGCTTTTCGGTCACACTGACCTTCACCAGGCTGCTGTCTTATCCTTGACGGTCTGAACACAGTATTAACATTTGAAAAAAAGATAACAAACTAGTTGAGTCACTCTAAGTTGCATTGAAATACCTTTCTCAATTGTATTCACCATATGTAACAAAATAATAAGAAAAGATAAGACTTTATTGATCTCACAAAGGAGAAATTCACTTGTTACAACAGCTCTTAGGACAAGATCACAGAGGGGGGTGCAAAAAGTCAGGAAATGTGCCATCAAAGAAGAAAACAAGTTTGTATACAGGTAACAATCATAGAACAGAATAAAATAAATGTCTCTTAGCATCTATCAATAAACTGTATATACATCACTCATGTACACTGAATAAAATAAAATAAAATCTGGGTAGCAAGAGAAAAAGAATATCCAAAAACAAATAACAGAAAATATAAAATAATAACAATTCAGCCAGTCCTATAGTCAGATCTATGTTGTCTAAGTGGGTTTGGACCCAAAAGTGGGTTGCAGAGCCATTCTCAGATAACTTTTTTTTCAATATTCTATCTATTGAAAAGTATGAAAACACAACCTGAGTCTGGTGTTTTTGATCATGATTTCAGCTGTATAGGTTTATTCAACATTTAAATCAACAATAATCTGAAGGAAAACACTGCATTTTTCATTATTTTCAACAGATTAAAGCTGAACAATATTTTATAGTTTGTAATACATATTTTGATTTGGGTGGCTATGGGGTGAAGGAGGGTCCCAGCACCACACCGGTTGAGAACCACTGGTCTATACTGTAAGAATCCTTTCCGGATATTATTAAGGAGGAAGGGAATTTGTATTTGTAAAGCGCTTTTCATATGACACAAGTCATCCACAGCACTTCACACGAGGAGGGGGAGGGGCCTTCATTCACTCCAGGCTGGATGGTGGTAAGCCTCGTTTGTGGCCACAGTTGCCCTTGGGGTGCACTGACAGAAGCAGAAGATATTATTAAATGTATTGACTTCCAATCGAAATGATGTTAGTTTCTTAACATTACATCAATCCATTCTTCCATTTTGGGCGCCAGATCACTTCGCCATGTGTTTTTATTATTATTTTAATATGCTTTGTTTATTTAATCATCATTATAGCTTTATAGACTCATTCAATGCTCATTTAACAATCATTTATGGGGGAAATACTGTATTTTATGCAGACAAGACTTTATCGATCTCACAATAGAGAAAGCACTTGTTACACCGGCTCTTCAGGACACTCAGGGGGAGCAAATAGATAGGAAACGTGCAAACGAAGAGGAACAAGGTGTATTTGCAAACAAGTAGCAATAATAATGGAATTAAATGTACACTAAATAAACCTCTAAGGAAAAAAAAGAAAGCACAACATTTACATCTAATATGTAGATGAAAATGGAACAAGATATAAAATAAATATTGAATATGAAGTTGACAGTTCAGAGAAAAATACAGTATATTACAAATTCACATTCACATAATTCTATTCTATATTGAGCCATGGTTTGTCCCCGTATGGTGTTGGTGGGTCCAGACTCCCCACCAGTTAAGAACCACTGGTACAGAAAACACTATAGACATTAGCTCAGTATTTTTAAAAGTATAGAGAAAAGAGCCGTGCCACAAATGCCAAATCACTATCGATAAAAGCTTTTATGCCAACTCTAGTATTTCATATTTTACACTGTCCATTGGTTTATTGATATGGGATGACCCCAAACTCACAGAAATCTTAGTGGTTTAGACACAGTCCCAAACTATTATTAGGAAGTTAGTGCAGTGTTAGAAGAGTAGTATATGGGTTCCACTGTGATGCTATAGGTGGACCTCTGCCATATAGGTAAGAATTCAACTCAGGGTCATTCCATGTGAAATCAACAAATCCATTCTGCTCGGCCATCTCCGATTTGCTTCACACTTGGCTTGATTGTAGTTGATAAACCCAATAGTGATAAAGTTTGCAGTTTGAAGTTGGTGTCTTTTGTAGTTCATGGCTTCTGTAAAATCCCAAATTTGGAGCAGCTCTAGATCCTCAGTAATTTCACCAAAATGTATGGAATTTTCAGAGTTTGTTCTACACATTGTGGACTACAGCATGGTGTACAGCATAGATCAAACTCATGTAGGAGTACTTCATTACCGACCAGGCCTGATCACTGAACATTTATAAGCCATTAAACTTTGAAAATGTGATCTCGAGACACTTTTTCAAGCTCAATTTGACAAGGTATGACACCATCTACCACAAAAACAACTTTACCACTGGAAAGAGCATGACTTTCTTAGTAAATGTGGAAAAGCTCATGTTGGTGCCCTGAGGTTAAATATCTTTATTGTTCTGGTAAAGATGGGGCATCGGGTGTTGAGAGAAACTACAAAAGACACCAACTTTACACACTTCATCCATCCATCCATCCTCTTCTGCTTATCCGTTGCCGGGTCGTGGGGGTAGCAGTCCAAGCTGCCCGGATCACACTGCACCAGACCCTTATGGCTCCTCCTACAGGTGTCTGACGCTCCTTCACCTCTGGGTGACGTAATCATCATAAGGAGCTTCTCTTTACACACTCACTATTAGGTTTATCAACTACAATCAAGCCAAGTTTGAAGCATATCGGAGATGATCGAGCAGATTTTTCCCCCAAAATGTGTTAATTTCACATGGAGTGACCCCTAAATATTCTGTGCTATGGGGGAAAATCTTCAAATCTGTAACAATATATTTAATGAGATATACCATTAAATATATATTATATATTTAATGGTATATCTCAAACCAAAGCCTGTGGTTGTGAAGCAAATATGAGCCAAAGGTGTCAGCTTGTGAAGCCTCTCCACCCATTATGCCCACATCTCCATCCAAGACCCAAAATCCTCAGATAAATGGCAACTAAAGATATACATGATTTGAACAATTGGTGGGAGAGCATTAACAGTTGGTTGATGCAGAAGGCAAGAGATTTTTTTTGAGAAATAAATAAAGCTGGGTGAAGAATTTGAATGTGGCTTTAAAATGGATATTCTCTCGACGTGTTTGTGAAACCCTGAAAACGATGCTACAGTCCAGGTCCCGTCCTTCCGCCTCTGAATCATCCACTTTGAGGCACGTGACGCGGCTGATCGGAGGTGAGAGAAGTGGTGGAGTCTGGTCTGAATCATATGCGAGCGCCGATGTCTTCCTTTGAGACATGCGCCAGAAATAAACTGTGACTGTTTCGACATGAAAATTAAGGGAGAAATTCTTTGTTTCCTGCTTTAGGAAAAGAAGGTGGGATGAGCGGCCTGTGCTGTCTTGTCTGCGTAGCCTCTCACTCATCCAGGACAAAACCATCATCGTACAGATTTGTATGCATCGTCAACTGGACTGGCTGGGTTGAGATGTTTGTTCTTGTGGTTCATCAACACACCAAGCTAGAGGTTTATTTTTACTGTGGTGTGGAGTGTGTCATAGCCCCGCCTACTCCACAACATGTTTACAGTTTCCCCACCGGATGCTGTTAGATCCCATTGCTTGCTCAGTTGAAATGTTTGTAATTACAAAGCTTTACAATATTTAATTCAACTATGGGAGAATGCAGTGGCAAGAAAATTACCCATTTTAAATGATGGCCTCATGGAGGAATCCTACATGAAGGAACCTCGTTTATATGTGACTACATCAAAATGATAGGAAGATGTGAGAGATACTTCAAACATATGTTCAGAGGTCTTGGCATAAATGGGGGAAAAGTATCTTGACCTATCTGCTTATAGTGAGGAGCTGTGTTGTTACATTGGATGTTCTGAGCTGAACTGCTGTGATCAGTGTCCTACAATTCATCTAATCTTCTTCAAAGTTCGAAGGCACAGCACAGGGCCAGAGAGCCATGAATCAAAGACGGTGTCACTGTGACACATGCCACAAATGTACATTCTATGTCAATGGTACAGGACTTACTCATCTTTTCTTACAGATCTTTTCTCATCCCATTTATTTTCCTTGGTAGTTTCATACAGACATTACATTGAAACAGTATAAACAGCCAAAGACATACTGAACTGATATTCTGTTGTTGAATCTTTCTGCTTTATTCAAGTAAAGTATGGGTATAAAGTATCTTTCAAGATGCAGTATGTATTTATTTTACAGCTGAAATACAATCAGTTATACCATAGTGTACTGTTCACACATGACTGGAGCTTTTGAAGACCACTTCATTTAAGTGTTATGTTTCCTGACTTCAGTTGAAGCAACATGAGCCATTCTTCACTTTTTAAAAATGAATTAAACACCAGCACCTGAGGTCAGGTCAGTAAGTCTTTCCATCACCTCAGTCCATTTCCTAAAGCTGCCGTAGTGAGCGGGGTGCCCACTGACTAAGCCATAGGCAGAATTAAACAGGGGAGCTGGAGGGGCTGCCAGTACAGATGCCCACACAGACAGACTGCCTCGCAAGGGACGCAGGAGCTGCTGGAGCCCAAGACAGCTCGCTCCATCACCCTCTCCAACTCACCCTCCCCTCCCTGTGCCATCTGTGAAACACACACACATGAAGATGCATAGCACCCAAAACTATGAGGCTCAGGGATACTTCTCCATGTTCGCAGCATCACTGAGGCACTGTGCCGGTAACTGCTGACACACTCGAAAACACAGAGGGAGAGTTAGCTGGGAGTGAAGCGGGCTGCTGAGCCAGATGGTTTGGCTAAACTAAGCTAGGCTAAGCACAAGAGGAGACTGAGACATCAGCCAGGTGAATATCTCTCTCTAGGATTTTTGACATATGGGAGGAGCAGAGTTTGTAAGAAGTACCAGGTATCAGAACCTGTGGAGGAATGTGTCAGGGAGGGTATCTGTAGAGAAAACCCATTCAAAATCAATATACATAAATGGAAAGAAGTAGTGGATGCTTTATTTTTATGAGCAGTACACAGTAAAGTGTTTTATTTTGCAGAAAATAGTTTTTGGGTTAAAGCACAGACTGGATAGTATTGACAATGGCGGTGTTAAGAGGTTTAATTAGTTGTCGGTCACAGAGAAAAGTAAGTTACTTTTTACAGCACCTTTTCTTCAATCCTCTAATGTGCTTAGATACAATTCAGCCTGTTGTTCTTCTTATCTGATCCTTGTCCTGGCACGATGAAGACAGATATATCCAGGCCGATTTGTGCATTTACAACACAATAAATATGCTAGCTTAAAGACGGGGTATTACGCTATTTGCCAATAATCTCAAACACATTTTAATCATTATCTTACACTTTGTCGGTTAGAAATACCATGACCTTACTTCCTGATTCAACAAGGCACTCTATGAAAGCCCCTCCCTCCCCTCACTGCTCTTCTTGTACACAGCCGCTGTCACTTTTGTGTTTTTGCACTTGCGATGAAAGGATAAGCTTTGCCAGAGATCATAAGGTTACGTAGGGTAAAGCATTTCTTGGATACGTGGGGTGATTTTCAAGAGCTGCCGCTGCGTTGCCATAAGATGTCACCAGGGAAGATTCAAAGATTACTCAAACATTACTCAACATTTTAACATCATTTTTGTAAAGTCGGTTTTTAGAGCTTTCCAAAGCGCCAGCATAGGCCAATATTTGTTCACAAACTGTTAAGACAACTCAAAAGGAAACTTGATACAGTTTAGTTAAATCCAGAAAGGGGACACTGTGAAACAAGTGACTTAATAGTGAAACAGGGTATAAGAGGAAGTTAGTAGTAATTTAATGTCAAAATGTTGATTAAAAAGTTCTGTCGACACATAACAGGAAACATTTGCAGATCAGTTATCGGCTGCTACTGAGAGCCCAGGCATCATCCAAGAGGAAAGGGTTTACCTCTTTTCCACTCTGTTCTCTTAAAAGGTTACTTATAAACCAAAAAGAAGCTTGTTCAGTTTCAATTATCGGGTTGTGGTCCAAACTTATTGCTAACTTTCTTACTACATTCCTAACATCTCGATTCTTCGTGGGAATGCGTTTATAAGTGTGATTCCCAGCTTTCGGTAAGCGAGAGCCTCCCCCAGGCTGTGCTACTTTCCAGGTTTACAATCGCTCATAATAGAGACGCAGTTCAGTGGTCTCTTTTTCCACACAGATGTCTGCAAAAACAATATATTGCAAGGATTTCACTCTGTACAAGAAGAAAAATGGGTGCAGCCCCTTCAACTCCAACTTTATATGTTGATTGTGACAGATTTGAAGCCACTCTTGATGCAAGCGCTCTTCTTTCATGTCGACTATGGGATCTCTTGCGAAGGTCCACAAGACAATGACCCTTTTCTTCTCTTTTAAGTGTCACATTAGTTAAAATTATAAATTTAATTTGAACATGCACTTTGAACGACAGAACAGCAGAGCGTTGTCAATACAGGATGGCGAGTCAAATGCGCAGTTAATAATGCATGATAAGTCTGAGAGAGAACACGTCCAGTCGAGTGAGCAGAGACAGTACAGTCTTGTTCGTGTGGTAGAAAAGTGCTCTCACACAGATGAGCCGGGTAGTCACTCCATTCCCAGACAGGCACACGCACACACGCACACACAGGACCTAATCTGTAATGCATCCAATATGTGCAGCTATTGGCCAGCACCAGAGACATGCTACACGCAAACCTGCGCGCTCTCCTACTACAGATCCCCGTCCAATCAGCATCTCGCCTTCGCTTCTGTGCCAGTGGGCCAATCCGATACCCTCCCCCCCTCTCCCTCCCCTCTCCCTCCCCCCCGCAATACCCCTCAACCTACCATCCGCAAAACACACACACACACACGTCTACAGTAAACCAGCACACATCCAGCTGTGAGTCTTGGACCGGCTCCAAACACGCAGTCTGGGCAGAATCAGTGGGAGCAAAGTCGTATAAAAGCAGAATTAGATGACTGATCAAGGGGAGAGACAAGGTGAAGAAGGAGCGAGGACGAGTAGGAAAATTGCCAGGGTAAAATAGGCACGAGCGGCAATGAGGAGTTAGTGGCGGCAGGGAGCGAGGAGCCAATCCAAAAGCCATTGAATCAATCTCACACGCGGCAGACCGGTCCAGATAAGGTTAGAGATATCGCAGGGGGATTACGCTTTAGCTGACAGACATGGAAGTAATTTACTGTCCTCTGCCACTTACGCGCACACTCAGACTGGCAGATTTGAAGAAGTACCTTAAGTTTGGGATTCCAGGTCTGAATAATGAAATGGGCTTCCCCCATTAAAAAAACACACACACAAAAATGAGAATCGGTGCATTCTTGATTCGGCATTCGGCGGAAAGAGAAAACAGGGTATTCTTAGTGCAGCACACAAGACATCAAGGATAATATTCGGTTGCAACAGGTGTCATGATGAAGAGATAATTCATGTTTATGTGTAAATTCATTCGATGGTCGTTTCATTTTTATTACTACAACAATCATAGTATGTTTTACAAACGCTGCAGCCGATTCTTAGACATTTTGTGCAGCACACAGTAGCTAATGTCAGGGCCGCCGTCTGTGTGTACAGTGACCATACACTCGCTCTCAATAAACCAGCAATCGATCATTTGAAGTGTAAAAATACTGTACTATAACAGGGCAACAACACCATGAGCTGCCAGAGTGTCTCGGATGTCAGGCCCTTAACAAGCAGTGTAAATTGGAGCGTGGTCTGTGGCAGTGCTGCTTTCTGATGACCTTAAATAGCTTATTGATTTGTGTAAAGCGTGAATGGACACAGGCCTACAGCTCAAGGAACTGGCAGCGTTTATCTTTTCTAAAGCCTTTTGACTCACCAGGGTTACTGTGATGTAAAAAAAAAAAAGAGTAATTATGATTTAAGCTTGAACCTCCAACAGCATTGAGAGTTTTGTATTATTATTACTAAGCCTTGTTACCCGTCCGGACTAGTATATCTGGCACTGATCTTGGCCCCACAGGGTCCATCAAGCAGGTGACAGGTCCATTGTAGCCCCTTGTAAGGACTTAGATGAATTTGAATTTTACATGGCAATTAAACTAATGTCACAGTGGTGGCTGGCAAATCCTATACTAATTGTTGCTTCCTTTTTCCTCCCTCTTCCTCGTTTTTCTGTCTGAATCCCCTCCTCCTCTCACTTTTCCTCCATTTTCCACTTGGAGGAGCAGCGAATGGGCTTTGTGTTGTCGGGCCCCATGTCAAAGATGGCTCCCCTGAATCTTTCCCACAGCCACTGCCTCTTCCGACAGCCGCACTTTGGGGTTCTAAAGGGTACAAATAAGTACATCTAGGAAAATAGAGCTTTTTCAGTCTAAGCATGTGGATGTATATATAAACAGATCCCTACATTATGAACTCTGCCAGAGCGGCCATGAGGGCCCCATAACCACTTTAGACAAGGGCCACAGCACACTACACATCCTCTGTTGCACCATGTGTTGTTTTGTTTGAGTTAATCCACCTAATAGCTTTCAGGTACTTTGATTTATATATTTCTAAATACACAGAGAAAAATCCTAGTAACACATTTCATATCATATGCCTTTTGTTATAGTGTACAAAAGATACTTTCATCTCAAGATGTTGGAATAAGTGTTTCTTCTCCAAAATATAATTCAGTTAATGTCTGTCTGAGGGTAGAACAGTTTAGTCTCCGTAAAATGTGGTTCCCATGGTTTTACGAAATAAATACTGAGTGAAAACATATTTTTGTTCCTCATTATTATCAGAAATTCTGAATCTACCTGATAATGCACAAGCTTGTATAATAATACTGACGAATCAAAGATCAAAATAATTAGTTGTAGCTTGAGTGCAGTATTTATTTTTGACTCATTTTTATCTTATTTAGTGTGCATAAGAGAAGCTTGTATTCACCTTATTCTGCCCCGCCCACTTTTGTTGTAAAAGCATTTCCTGTTTTTATTAGCACTTCCTGTGAGATTGAAGAAAATAAAATGGGAATGAACAAAAAACTCACAAAATAAACACCCAAAATATATAATCACTTACTTTTTGTTGTGAGTCTAATTGGCTAATTGTCTGTGGGGAACTTTAAAAGGACCAAAGCTGATGGATATATTTACACAGCAGTTTGTTGTAAATGTTACATGTTTCACTTAAAACTGAAATCAAAGCCAATATCAGCTCAAGTCAGGCCTTCAGTGTGACAATA
The DNA here is from genome assembly GCA_900303255.1 of Lesueurigobius sanzi. Lineage (NCBI taxonomy): Eukaryota > Metazoa > Chordata > Actinopteri > Gobiiformes > Gobiidae > Lesueurigobius > Lesueurigobius sanzi. Next base: position 40,553 of record OMNZ01074761.1, read on the forward strand.
AACACAAAATGGCGGCCCCCAGTGCAACTTCCTGAATAAGGTGAATAGTTTATTTAGAGAGAGATGCTACGAGACATTACTATTACCTTATTTTCTTCTTTGATGGCACATGACTTTTCGCACCCCCCTGTGTGATCCTGTCTTAAGTGAATTTCTCCATTGTGAGATCAATAAAGTATTATCTTATCTTATCTTAATTAAAGACTGAGCGGCTATTGACCGTCTACTGAATTAGACAAAAAGCTTGACATATAGCTCTTCTATACAGAAAAGACTTGGTGTTTTGATTAAATAATTGCATATTTTTGCTTTTTCCTCTTTCTTTGGCAACATGAAGGAGGTGCAGGTGTTGGTTGACTACACTAAAGTAAAAACTGGAATATTTCTTGCGAGAACATCAATACACCCACACACATATGCCCTCGCTCTGATCACTTGACAAACGTGTCATGTTGGCTCCGACTGAAAACTGTAGAAATATTGGGATTTGAAACCTTTTAAAAACAGGCAAAACAAAGAGTGCTCCTCTTAAAGACAAGCCTCAGCAACTAACACACCATTTCAACAGATCCAATCACACAATGTTGAACATCTACGTTCAGAGTAGTGGAGTGTATTGGGAATGGAGTCAGACCAAATAGTTATGTTTGCACATTATCAGGCCATACAAAACAGCAAAGCCTATTGAGCTACAATTTGCTGCTAGTTTTCTACAACAAGCAAAACAAAGACTGGGGGCGGCCTGGGCTTCCTTTTAGTGCCAAAGCAGTGGACCAAAGAGAACACACACAAACACGGGCTCTCAGAGGTAGGACCACAGACATGTGGCCTCAGACAATCACATCTCCCATGTTGGAGGGAAAAAGAAATAACCAATGAACCATTCGGTGACAGGAACTGAAGAGACAAGGGCAACAGCAACAGAACTTGATGAGCAATTTTATATCCGAAATTACTTGGTTCAAAAGTATATTTTCATCTAGACCAGGCAAAATAATTATGGCCTGAAACTGCATCACACATTAATTAAGTGTTCAATGTGAAACAATGAAAAACTCGTTTTTCTTTTTTTAAAACAATCTCTTTTAATCAGAGGCTGCATTCATGTTAAAGAATTAGATTTCAGCTGGAGCATGGGCCAATACAACTCTATGGGACAGAAAATTGACAAATGATGTAGTATTTGATAGTGATTGACAAGCCTGCCATATCATTCTTATAGCTGGAAGTCCTTTCCACAGGCCACATGTGTTTGAATGTTGTCCCCACTTTTGGACATCTTCGTGAGAAAATAGGAAGACCAGACTAATTTAAATTTTTGCTCACATTTAATTATCAAACTAATAACAATTTCATGAATCTATGTGTTGATTATTTGTGACTTAAAGCGTTAACTTGGACAGCCCTAGTTTTTAGTTTTGTACTAACTTTTAAGAAAGTATTATAAGACTTAACTGAATTAAAGACTACAGTAGTCAATGTTTGGAAGTCATTTGTACTGTACTGTTCTATATTTAATAACCTTTCATTCTGAGTCCATTGTGATGGTCTCACTGGTTCTGCAGCCGCGATCATCTCTGAGTGAGTAAGCACTGTTTTGTGTGCGTAAGCCGTTAAGGCACAGGTCCTGTTTGTGCACTGGGTCAGTCATGCGAGAGAGAGAGAGGGAGGGAGAGCGAAAGAGAGAGAGCGAGAGAAAGGGAGAGACAGAGAGACAGAGAGACAGAGACAGACAGAGACAGACAGAGACAGACAGAGACAGAGACAGACAGAGAGAGAGATATTTATATATTATATATAGAGAGAAACAGACAGAGAGCGGCAGAGACAGAGATAGATAGAGAGAGTGAGAGAGCAAGAGAATGAGAAAGAGACAGAAAGAGAGAGAGAGTGACAGAGAGAGAGAGATATAGAGACAGAAAGACAGAGAGAGCGAGACAGATACATACAGTATACAGAGAGAGACAGAGAGGGAGAGAGAGAGACAGAAACAGTAAGATATATTTATATATTATATATAGAGAGAGAAACAGACAGAGAGAGCGGCAGAGAGACAGAGAGCGAGAGACAGAGAAACAGAGTGAGACAGACAGAGACAGACAGAGACAGATAGAGAAAGAGAGAGACAGAGAGATATATTATATAGAGAGAGAGAAACAGACAGAGAGAGCGGCAGAGAGAGATAGAGAGAGAGTGATAGACCAAGAGAATGAGAAAGAGACAGATAGAGAGAGAGTGACAGAGAGAGAGGGACAGAGAGAGCAACAG
>OMNZ01074789.1:0-12569 GCA_900303255.1 Lesueurigobius sanzi
TCATTTTTTAGGTATTTTTCTACAATAAAAAATATCAATAATAAAATAAATGCCTGTATTTTATTCTATGTATTGGGTGAAAGGTCACGCAGTGTTCCTTCAAATTTACAATAATACACTTTTTTTTTACTCAATAGGTTGTGTTCACGTTCTAGAATCCCATTTCAGGTGGAGGGCAGGGCCAATACAACTCTATGGGAGAAAAACAGTTTTTGAAGGAAATTTCAAAAAAGCAAATTCACAAATGTTGTTCTTTGTAATTATTTAATAGTGATTAGATTCACAAACCTGACATATTAATGTTATTGCTGTAAGAGCTTTCTATTGGCCAGCGTCACACAAATGGTTTTGAATATTGTCTCCACTTTTGGACACCTTTATGAGAAGATAATTATAGCTTATTTCATATGTGCTGACAGAGAAGACATTGAACTTTGTGATAGTTTTTGTGTCATATGAATTGGTCCAGGAATGAAGGAGATATTACTCATAAAGTAAGTAGAAAAATCTGCATTTTGACCGTTACCATGGTTACCCAGCACCTGCCCTCCACCTCAATGTTAAACTATAGGCTCTTAAGAATGTTGTGATGTCACATGAACGCAACCTATTGTAATGTGTATGGTTGTATGGTTTTATGTTTGAAATATAAAATATTGCACCACATTGCCATCTTTTTGAAGGCAAGGTGTTGTTGCTGTACACTGTAAAAAGTGTCGCCCCCATAGGAAATTTTTTAAAATGGCGTAAGCGGTTCCATCGGCCATTTTGTGTTCAACATCAACTTTTTATTATGTAGTAACAAGACATTAAATTAAGTTTGTTGGCTGAACACAAAACGGCCGATGGAACCGCTTATGCCATTTTTTTAAAATTTCCTATGGGGGCAGCACTTTTTACAGTGTATGTTGGTACAGTATGTTGTTGTTTTTTTTGTCATATGGATTCTTGCAAAAAAGGTCACTAAAAAACAAACCAGTCCTCTTTGACTAGCTCTAATGAATCCCATATTGTGCACATGTTTTAATAGTAATGTTGATTTGCCAGGCTATTCATGTTATAATAGTCTTTCTTATTGCAGGCTTTTGTTCCTTGTATCCTGTATCTCCCATTATCTTGATTACAAATTTTGGCTTCTGATTATATATGTGTAATATTCTACTAAACCTAATATTCGTCAACCCAGTGCATTCCATTGAATTTAAACAATTAGCAACTAAAAAAACATTAGCAATTTGTTTTGTTTTTCCAGCTAATTGTGTCAAAGCAAGTCTTAGAAAATATTGAAACAAAACTAAAAAGGAAGTAAATTAGAGTCAAGGCCTAAACAAGTTATAATGTTTATTTGTGTTAGCAGCAATAGTGTAAATCTCGGTCAGATGGGAGACCTCAGCCATTTTTGCATACAGTATGACTTCTTGGAATATGGAAGCCGCATCACCTAATTATAGCGCTAACAATAATTTGGTGATACATTGTGCTGTCCCTCTTAGTAAAACGCGCAGTGATCTATGTTTAAAAAGTGTTTAAGTGTCTCTGTAATTCATGATATGACACAATGCAGGCAAAATAATCGATGAGACACTGGAGGTGAATAGAGAGAACACTTTCATTGAGTGTTATCAATTGCAAACTTTTGTTGTTAGATTGCTGACTTGAATACGAGAGAAGAAAAATTTTCAGTAATTTTATGTTTTCATGAAAAAATAAGGTATTTAATGCATAAAAATTGCCAATATTTATGGCAGCCAAATCTAAATAAGTGTTTTACTTTGTTGACATATTAGTTACAAAGAGGGTCTTGTTCAGAGGGGATTTTGGATATGTTGTTTAGTTTTTGAATAAACTAGTTATTACTGAATACGTCTGTACAAATTCAAATTTTGCCTTGTTTATTGGGTTCAAAACTCAATAAATCAGGCAGGAATTAAATATTGAAAAATCCCTCCGAACAAACCTTCAAAATATTGTTAAGTACAAGCCTGGAAAGTTTGCCGTGTGTGGGAGCTACTAAAGTGGAGATGTTGCCAAAATACTTTGAAGTTACATTTTCTCATATATTGTATGTCTATGTTGAAACATTGAATCAGTGCAATAATAATTACACTGCGTATTGTAAAGAATATGTCATTTATTTTATATGTTAAGAGAGCAAACTGTCCCAAAACCTGAAAATTGAAACAAATGAGTTTTGTCTGCAGGTTTCGTCATCCTATAACGCGCCTGTGAAGTTACTGTGAAATAACGTTCTTCCATCCTTGCAACCCTATCAGTGCTAGAACATAATGGATGACCGGACCAGAATGTTTATTTCCTAATCACTGAGATAACAGGGAAATTTAGCGCGTACATTTCCCCCCAAGCTGCTGATCTATTTACAATCACTGAGTGGCTGCTTTGTTTCATGCTGTTCATTTTATGGCTTCATTACTGCAATCACAAAGCGGCGGACACCTCTGCAGCCTATATAACCATAAATCACACGCTGAGATAATGGCAGTTGACTGTTGAGGCTGTTATTAGCTTTTACTACCAATGAAGTACAGGCGTAGTAATACTGGTATATCTACTTCAAAGACTAAAAGTACAGGGAGAATCTGCGGCAGCTCCTCTTTCATAAAGGTTAAAAAGGACTATCGTAAAAATTCTGAAAAGTGTAATTCAAATCCAGGAAACATTGTGGGCGTCGATAGCAAATCCTTATTATTGACAGGCCTCTCGCTGTGTGATTCTGTAATAATTATGATGGCCACACATACAGCACATCAAAGATAATAATGGCTTATAAAGTAACTTCCCTTATTGACACAGCTGCTACCAAACTATAGAGGTGGCTGTGTGGATGACGCGCTGTCTCTTTATTGTGCCACACACCCACTAATGACAGCTCTGGTGGTGGTAATAATTCTGCCCCGCTGAGGACGGGCTGAGCCGGGGTGAGTCACGTCCTGGGTTCCCCCTCCAACTCCAACAGATGTCCCGGTATATACGAGGTGGAAGGAAATCCGGAAATGCAAAATGGTTGCCGCACCTATTGGTTAAGTGATGTATAGAAGTGTTTGTGGACTGCATCTTTTTTGCATGTGTTTTTAACATGTCAGAATCAGAATCGGAATCAGAATAGAGTTTATTGCCAGTGTCAATGAAGGTTTCACAGACTAGGAATGTATGGTGATTTCGGTTGGTCAGCACAGCAAGAAATGGCAGAGAGAGTAGGTAGACATTTGGCAAAGCGTGAGAAATGGAACCTTGTGCTATAGTCTAACTACTAAGCCAAATGGTAGTCCATCAATTGTAGTTTATGAAGCGATAGGTGTAATAACCTTTTGTTGGAAATGTATTTTTTTATTTTTTTTATTGTGGTCTATATCTTTGTTGATATTCTGAAAAGATGCCACTGTTTTGTGCATATGCATATGTCCATTTTTGTATTTTATGGGTCACTATGTACAAAACTAGAAATGAAAAGTTGTATTTGCATTTGTACACAATTTTAAAATGATAATTTAATGTAAAAACATGGCTCTCCAATTTTAATTAAGTAATCTATGACAAGAATAAAGTGTTACAAGAACAAAGTATATGCAATGCCATTTGAAAATGTAACTTTTGCTGAATGTGACATTTCACACTATGTTTATATGCACAATTTCCATAAGAGCAGCTGAAAATGTCCAAAACTACATCTTTTATTTGACTATTCAAGCAGTTTTTGTAGAGCTTTTTTATTATTATTATTATTCCTCAATTCAATTTGGCCTTCACATCCAACAGAAGTGAACAGTGTGTGCGTAAAGCAGCCGCACGCACCCCGGATTTTGGTCATGCTTAAACCTCTCCACGCCTCGGCGCCTTGATGGACAAAGTGAATGTGTACTTTCTGCTTTTGCATAGTCTAATCCCCGTGTTCCTGCGCAGTGTGTCACATCCCCACAGCGAGAGGAGGGAGAGGCGAGGGCGAGGAGATGGGAGGGAGAGAAGGGAGAGACGGGGAGAGAGGGAGGGAGAGCCGGGGCTGCCTAATTCACGCGCACATGTGCCTGCCTGTTCCTCCGTTGACAGGGCCAGGGGGAGGGGCACATGATAAATTGCCTTCCACCGGGGACCTCCGCGCACAGCCACCATGATGTGGGTAAAAATGGAAATTGCTCCCTTTCACCGTCATTACATCAGTTTAGGACGCGTGTGGGCCCTCTGCACACCACGAGAGGAGTTTGTTTCATTTGACTAACTGCTGGGCCGTGGACAAGGGAACGACGTACCTGAGGAGATGTCTCATATAAATAAAGAGCAGTGGGCGAGCGCAGCTGGGTCAACAGTGCGGCCATAAGAATCTGGTGTTGCGCGCAAAAAAAAAAAATGTCCAGTTCAGCGTTAGTTTGATTGGATAATTTAATGAAAGACTGTGTGACTCCAATCATCTATTTGTGTCAGAATTATCAAGCGTTTTCAATACCCACCATGTATGCCGAAGGCTCATGAGTAGCCTAACAATTGCCAAAGTGTGTTGATAAAATTGAATACACTTACAAGAATGTATTTTAATACCTTTGTATTTTAAATATTAAGTCAATATGTGGAGTGTGTGCGTGTGTGTTGCCTGCTTTTTCCCCCTCACACACTTATGTTTACGTCTCAAAAAGGAGGTCAATGTGCAGTTCTTTATTTTGCTATTACATATGAAGTTCTAAAGTTCTCTTAAAATTTACTAGCTATTTACTAAAGGCGTTTACAAAATAAAAATTGTAGGTGGAGATGAAATAGCGGGGCGTGAATAGCTAGGCCTATTTAAAATACGCACTAAAATATTATAATAGTAATAATAAATCATTATTTTATTGAAGGCCAGACTGTTTGATAAATCTGTTTTATTTTTTTATTTTTTCAATCCACATTCAACCTCATAATTTATTAAGACATAACGATCTCCCTCTGCAGTTTTCGCTCTTTTAAATTTACTAAACACAGATCATTGCTAAAACGCTTCAAAATTGCGCAAAATATAACCAGCAGAAATGACGCATTTTCTTTAGGTCAGTTTCAAAGCTGTCTACGTGTGCGTGTTAAAGCGCACTACACTCTCAAACCAAGGATGGTTTAAAACAATAATTCATCACTAAACACGTGAGCTCTGTTTAAAATACAGACAGCGTTTCATTCTTTGGCATATTTAAGATATGGGGTCATTTAATGCTGTGCAGGTTTTATGTGAACCTGAAATTAGTTTTACACAAACTAATTAGCCCATTTCAAAGGGCCAATTTATACGGAAGTGCTAAATTATTTAAAATAAAATTCAGGGTGAATTATGTATACTCGTGAGAAAATGAGGCACACTGAAGTATGGAACAGAATTGTTTGTTATTTTTCCAGAATACATACAAAAAAATACCAATTCTCTTTCCAATGTGTACACCTGAAAAATAACGGCAATTTAAAATGTGGACAATTTGAATTTTAAGAAACAAACATGCATGTAAATTATTTTCTTTTCCATGAGACATTAAATAAGAACAAATACAATCATAGCAATTTCAAATGAACATCGAAATGATGATCCCTATTGAATTAGTATCTAATGTGTGTTTTTGACGTTACCATAGAGTTCAGCTCAACATAATGCACTTTGATTTGCTCAATATGATCCATTTGCAGCTATTCTCGCTTGCTTTAAGCCGACATATAAATAAATACACGAAGTCCACGGATCCTGTCCTGTTCAGCGCAGTTCATAAAAAAGTCTTTATATTTGCATCTGATATAAACTTTAGTGTCTCACTGGTAGCCCAGCGCAGACGCTGTGGTCAGTCTCTGGCCGTACAGTGCATATGGGGAATAGTAGGGACCAGTGGCCGCGGGCACGGGCACTGGGGCACCGGGGGTGGGCAGGGGACTTTTGGAGTAGGGGTGATATCGGCTGCTCAGTCCTAACGCGTGGTGTGGGCTCCTGAGAGCTAGAGTCCCGGGGCTCCCAGGGGCCCCAGACGGAGGCATGTGCATGTGACAGGCCATGGCCGCTGCTGCAGCGCTGGCTAAGGATGAGGAGCCGGGGTAGCCGGACATGAGCTTGTCGGCTCCAGTGAAGGCAGTGTGAGTCCGTAGGTGGCTCAGCAGCTCTTCAGAGCTGCAAAAGCGCTTGTCACACGGTCCGTTGGCCGAAACCCAGTTACACACATGAGGGAGGGGATCATTAGGCAGTATGAAGCCGTATGGATAAAGAGGGTGTCCGCTAAAAGAGGGTGCAGAAGAGTGGACGCCGTGCATGGGGTGCGTGGGGTACATGAGGGGATAGGACTTGAGGGCGGCTGCTGCGGCTGCAGATTCGTGTGTGCATGAAGCGCCTGCTGCGCCCGCCAAGTGACTGGCACAGTGATAACTGAGGCAGTAAGGGTCTCTACACAGGCTGGCCGACATGATGGTGGGTGGGGAGGCCCCGGCCAGCGGGCTGGAGCCGGCCTTACTGCAGCCCAGAGAGCTCGCAAGTTGTGCGTTCACCAGACTGCCTCCGTGGGGCAGGAAATGCTGAGGGTAGCCCGCGTAGGCCCCAGCCAGACTCCCCGGGTACGTCATGCCAGCAGGGGGCAAGGGGAAAACTGTCTGTCCCGGTTTGTACGGAGAAACGGGGGCCACAAGTCCTGACCCGAGAACAGACGCTGAGGAAACAGAAGTAACACAGGGGGACTCCGAGGAGGACGTGCTTTTACTGCCTGGCGTCGTCTCCTGGTGCTGGTTCACCTCTACGTTTATTCCACCACAACTTACGCTTATCCGACTGTGACTTGTGGTGCCAGAGCTGTCCGTAGAGCCATTTTTATTAGAATCAGACTCTTTCTTGTCGTCCCTGTCCCCGCACTTTCCCTCTGTCGGCATGGGGGAAGCTGAAGTGCTGGAGTTGGGGCTGCCTGTCCGCGGCGTAAACGGCTGGCAGGTGGCGCTCGGCACTCGGAAACCAGACTTCTCTCCTCCAGAGACGCCAGAGTCCTTCTTATCGGAAGGCTTAGAGTATGGTTTGAAACTAGATTTGTCATCCACACCGATGTCGCTGAGTTTCAAAGGGCCGGATTTAGATTCCTTCTCACTAGATCCATTTGATGTCACGGAAGATAATTTAGAAGAGGGCGGTGGGTCCGGTTTGCCGATCTGAGAACAAGTCTGAGCCAGAAGAGCCAGCGGACTTTTCTTGGCATCTAACTGTAAAAGAAAATGTAAAAAGTCACTAAATGATACACATGTTAAAGAACTCTAAGTGGTCTTGTAAATTGTTTACTATTACATTCACATTTTACGTTTTCTTGTTGACCAAAGCAATACAATAAATAATAATTTAATTGACAAACTATTTTACGCACAACACATCACTTCCAAAGTCTTACAACACATCACGCGAGGAATTCAGGATTTGAATTCCCCTTTTTCGAACGCTATAGCCTATAAGACTTTCCACTGAAAGAGTATACAAAGCAAAAAGTATAAAATGTTTACCGTACCTCGATGGGACTGACTGGGGTGGAAGGCAAAGGCTGCAGATACTCCGGGTGCAAAATGTGTCCCGAACGTGCGGTAAGCATTTTCAAAACCTTGATGGGAAGCCGGTTTGCTTGCCGTATGGGATCAGACGGAGGTACGGAGTGGAGAAAGGGCTTAGTGCTCACTGAGCCGCTATTCCGTAAACTGCTGCGTTCCCAGGCTACACAAATATCACTATTTTTCTGGATAGACGCCGATGGCGATGTGTTCATGTCCCACTAGTCAGGAAATTAAACGGTGACGCATTTGCCAGATTCATCAAGAAAGCCTAAAAGCATCGAGCCTCTCTCTCAAGGAAAAAGCGTGAAAATGTTGTAAAAACAAATAATCCGTGAAGGAGCGAGGCGCGCAGCTAGGAGACCGTGTGAGGCGATCGCAGATCCGTGTTGCGTCTGCATGTGCGCTGCTCCGCGAGTGCGTCTGTCTGTAGCTCCTTGCTCTGTACTCCCGAAGACCGAACTGCTCGAAATGTTCACTTCAAAAGCAGCTGAATTAGTCCGAGATTAAAGCCTTTGCCGCCTTCCAATCAAATGGGACCCTGAGGTGATTGGAGGGTCAAGGGGATGTGACGTTCTCCTCTTTGTAAGCGCCTCTATTTTGACAGCTCGGGGGAGGAGATATGCGCAAATACGATGGTTGCAGGGAACGCTCACGCGTTTTTCACAGTGGAGGTCGGGCGTTCCATTCGCCACACAGCTAAATAGCTTTTCGCCCTTTTGTTAACTGCGATCTGTTCCCAAAAACATACGATCTTACGTGTGAAATTGTTGGGCCATTACGCAGCAAATGTGCATTTACTCTATTAGACTTTACAGGCGCATAGTTGTATCAGATTTAAACAGGAGTTATAATATTTGTTCAGTCTAACTAAACTAACTATTTTCTTCGAGATCCACCATTGATGCACCATTCGTGCGCTTTTACGCATGGCCAAGTTGTGGCACTCATTGTCCGGAAAACATCAGACCAACCACTTCGGCTTGAATTCCCTAAACAGACAAGCGTTGACAGGAATAGACCAATGTAGTGATGGAGGGATGTGAATGTCACATGTTTTCAGTATAATATACACCGCCCTTCTATTTCTGTCTCCACCCCTCCGTCAAGTGTCAATTCTGCTCCACCGCAATCAATCAGTTATTTGTCAGACGCTGTCAATCCATGGCTTGATTTATGTCATCCATTGTGGCTGATTACATGCCAGTGTGACTGTGGGAAGAACAAATGGGAAGAGAGAGGTGCAACAGAAGACTCAAAGTTTTAAAGAAAGAAAGATCTCAGAGTAAAGGTTTAAAATGTTTGATCTATTTGGATCTAGCATAGGTCTTTCAGTAAGTATATGATACAATGTGGTTATTATCACTTTCAGATATTATCTTAGAGCTTTGGCAGCAAAGTTGTTTTTGATCTCTTCATCGAGTACCTGGAGGTGACGGGACGTATGATGAAACTTTAAGTGGCGCTCATATGTTAAGTGCAAGAAAGTGCGCAAATACTTGCTCTAATCTGCTGCCGCATTAAGAAAGAGCCTTGAGTGAAGGGGAGACCAGAAGAAGCACTTTACTAAGCAAATGTGTCGATTAAACAAGCTATAGTAGATATATTACAATCTAAGGCAATATTTTAATGTATATAATTAAACTTATTTGATCGACAATTTAGAACGACAGTGCGTAACAAGACGTTCAGTGCAAACAGGACCGTGTCCATTTAGTCTAACGCGTCTGTTCAAACCTGTCATCTGCCTCAGGCATGTCATCAGTGTCATCAGGACAGGAATAACAAAAAAACAGCACAAAAGAACTCCAGACATTTTATATCCATGTCAGCTCGATTTTATTTACATACAATGAAAATGATTTATTTCCTTTAGAAGCCAGCAAAGCGCACTGAGCGAAAGAAAGGAAGAGGAATGGGGTGTCAGGCCGTGGAGAAAAGAAGTTGAAAATGCCTTGAACTATTCACCGCTGAGATGGCTAATCAGTATTGAGGCTCCGGGGCAATCGGGCAGCTTTTCAATGCGGTTTTCCTTTCATCTCAATCGGGATGGAGGCGCTCAATTAAAAGCCTATCAGTTTGTAAGTAAATCAACGCCTATCAAAGTTGTCACATCAAACAAAACGATTATTATTGCTACCCGCCTCTGCCATTAATCTCTTTCTGTGGTAATCTGTTTGACAGGTCAAGTTGGTGAGCAAGAAAACCTGGAGTGGACAGCTGCCATGTAAGAAAAAAATTAATAAAAATAAACTTGATTTTAAAAATGGTGCGCAAAAGTGTGTGCGTAAAGCACATTTTGATGCAGTATTAATAATAATAATTGGCTTAATTTGGAACATGGTGAATGGGCAAAGGTTTTTTTTAAATGACCAAAATAAAAAAAAATAATTATATCATTTATATATTCGTGATCAATATATAGTTTAAGATATATTTTTGCCGTTTTTAAAGGCCAGCATTTCTTTACGTTGAATGTATGAGTGCAAAAAGAAAAAGTCCAAAATGTACGCCGCTCTGTCTCCAACTGCTCTCACCGTTTTGTCTGGCAGTAAAAAGGAGAACAATATGCAAAGATGTGTGATTGATAACAGGCTTGCTGTTTTGTGCAAGGCCTGTCAGTCCGTGACACAATATGTGAGTTATTAGGGCAAAGAAGGGCAACCATAAATTTTCACTGTCAGGCGAAAACCCTCTTTATTGTCCGTATGACGAATGGGCTCCTGCAGCAGACACCAAAATGCTCGGCATTCCCCTTAAATGGAACACAATTTTGCAACCATAATTCATGATATTTAAATAGAAAGTTTTAATATCGCCATATTTTATAACCATGACATGTTTATGAATCACCCCTTGCATGCAAATACAACTATTTACATCTCGTGAGCAAATATGCAGAAGATTTTAGAGAGTTATATGCGGGGTTAGACTGTGAGAACAAAATTACCTCCTAACTTATTTAGCATCTGCCTAAAATATTTACATAAAATAATAATAATAAAAACAGGCTACAAAAAGTTGATAAGGAAGTTCTTATTTTTATTAAACTTGTTTGTTGTTTAGTAACAATTTTGTAAAGTTCAATAATAGTTTGACATTACTTTAAAACTTTCAATTTCAATGCGTAAATTTGTCACAGTGCGTAATTGCAGTAAAATAAGAGAAAACATTTAGTCAGTGCGACAGTTAAAATCATAAACGCATGCACAAGTTAAATCTGGCTGGGGGGGGGAAAGTCCAAGCAGGAAGGACAGGTTTGCAGCAAAGTCCGTGTACCAACATTACCTGGCATCATAGTAAAGCTCCAGCGCACACATTACATTTAACGCATGAAAAAGAAAACATTTGTGTAGCAAAAAATAAATAAAAAATCATCAACTAACATCTATCTTAATTTTAGGATTTCATTAAATGCATGTGCAGGACCGCAAGGAGCACTGCAGACTGAAGCCATGCGCCCGTCTCTGCCCTGCTCGTCTCTCTCTCTCCCCTCTGTTTCAGGGCGAGCGAGCGAACTGTTCCACGAGGAGGGGGGAGGAGCCAGCGACGTCACACAACCAGGAAGCCCTCAGCAAGCATCATGTGAGAATCAGAATCAGAATAGAGTGTATTGCCATTGTCAATGAAGATTTCACAGACTAGGAATTTTCTTTGGTGTACTCGTGCAATATGAAACATGAAATATAGATAAAAATAAGATAGTTAGGATCCAAGCAAGAGCTACATTAGCCTATTAAATAAATACAAACGTGACATCATAAACTACAATGTATGACTGGAGTGATGAACCCAAAACAAATCAAATGTTGGGTTTAAACAATTAAAATGTTGATAGTACACAGACATTTTTACATGATGTTCTTGAGACATTAATCAACTTGAAAGCAGAAAGACCCACACTCCCAAAATCTAAAACCAGCACCTTCAGTTAGAGCGCAGGTGCCAATACAAATTTAGAGAAACACTTTTTGAAGTCTCAAAATATAAAATCCACAAATGTTGAACCTGCATTGTTAGGAAGAGTTTGGATATACAAATCTGCCATATTCATCTTTTGGCTGTAAGTCCTATAATTTGACCAAAATTACACCCATATTTTTAATATTGTCACCACTTTTCAACATCTTTATGAGAAATTAAGTCATTTACATATTTGCTGAAGGAGCAGACATTGAACTTTGTGCTAGTTTTTTTTATTTAAATCAAGTTGAAAAATCTGCATTTTGTTTGTTTTGTTTATTTGGTTGGGACTGTGCATGTCCATGAGAATGCATGTAAACACGCCACTCCGGATTGTAGCCTTGGGCTAATTTCCATCCATTGTCCCACATTCGCACTCACAAACTTACTCTCATTCATCCTGACCTATTGTACATGTTTTAGTGATAGGGAAAACCAATGCAGACACAGGGAGAACCACACAGAAAGGCCCTGTCCTGGCCCGGGATCGGACCTGGGACCTAGCTGTGAAGCACAAGCGCTAACCACTGTGCTACCGTGACAGTAGCACAATGAGTTTTGACAGTAACTACCTGCCTACCACCTCAAATCTATAGGCTCTTGAGAATGTTGTGATGATGTCACATGAATGCAACCTATGAACATAAAAGGACTTACACAATCCTATAGCACCCACAAAATCGATTTATATAGCACCTTTCATAGATAAGAGGAGTTACAACGATGGACAACTCCTGTACGACTGAGAACCTACACAAATAGATAAGAGGAGTTACAAAGTGCTTCACAAGGGTAAATTACACAAAACACAGATGCAATCACAAAACATAATGGTCTTAAAGTATAGTAAGATATTGGATCTTGGAGTCCACATTGAGGAGGACCTGAGCTGGAGCGTTAACACTTCTGAGTTACTGAAAAAGGCCCAACAGAGACTGTATTTCCTGATGATCCTAAGGAAAAACAGCATCTGCCAGAGACTGCTGGTGTCCTTCTATAGGTGCTCGATCGAGAGAATTCTCACATACTGCATGTGTGTGTGGTATAACAGCTGCACGGGGGCTCAGAGGAAAGTGCTTCAG
>OMNZ01074790.1:0-13469 GCA_900303255.1 Lesueurigobius sanzi
CAATTACTACCTTCAGGTAGTAGGTACAGGTCCATTAAGACCAGGACAAATAGATTTAATAACAGTTTTTATCCAAGTGCAGTTGCCACTGAATGCTGTCAAATGTGACCGACCATAGGCCTAATGTAACTGATGAGTGTGTGCATGTATCATAATGTAACTGATGAGTGTGTGCATGTGTCATAATGTAACTGATGAGTGTGTGCATGTGTCATAATGTAACTGATGAGTGTGTGCATGTGTCATAATGTAACTGATGAGTGTGTGCATGTGTCATAATGTAACTGATGAGTGTGTGCATGTGTCATAATGTAACTGATGAGTGTGTGCATGTGTCCCTTTTAAAGAATGAATTGCCTTTTAACATTTATTGAATTTTTTGTTTGCTTTTGGAATACACAACATTTCCGTTGTACTTGTTGCAATGACAATAAAGATTATTCATTCAAACCTACGCAGACACGGAGAGAACATGCAAACTCCACACAGAAATGACCTTCCAAATGACCTAAATCCTCCCAAAGCAATGTCACTAAACAGACCATTAACTAATCAGTGATTCTAGCCTCCACTGTGTAACCTCTTACCATAGGTTTTATTATAAATACAGCCAGAGACTGCACCTGCACATATATTTTACATATTGAAAATAATTTACCCTCGCGTTCATATTTTTTATATCTTCTAATACACTCTGCACTGCATGTACAGTGTGTATTACTGATACTTGTGTATCAACAGGAGTTGGGAGGAGGGCTGGAATAAACAAAAATTCAATCTTGCGCCGCTCCTAACTGATTGCTCTTCCTGCAGCGTTTGTCCAGCCACTGGGAAATAAATCAGTTTTAATCTAAACTGTAATTACATGTTCTGCTGGACTGGTGTCAATGTGAGTCTGAAGAGGCAACACTGAGACCGTGCACGATGAGAAATGAAACAGGCAGAATGTAATGTACTGTACAGAGTTAAATCTATAATGATTTGCTTAGGCACAAAATACTTACTGCTACACTGCGATTACTGTAATACTATTAACATTGATTTAAAAACAAACAGATAATAAAAGTATTTTAAACCAGAATAATGAATTGTACAGAGATAAGTGGAGTTATTGATTTTACATAAAAATATGAATATTATTATAAAGCTCTAGAGAAACGTTCAGTCCAGTTACATTTGTACCGTTCAGTTAATAAGCATGAACGTATAGTTTTGCTTTACTTCTTAATTATATTAAGAAAATAATGAAACAGTGGTAATGTGAAGTTGCAAATTTGCAGCCAAATCCAATTTGAAGCAGCTCTCCATTCCAAAGGCGCTCGTCATGCTTGGAATTTATTTTAGTCCTGATCACTGGATCAAATTTGTACAGCAATTCAATTCTGTCTTCTATTCTTTAAAAGCCTGCCTTTAAAAGCCTGTCATGCCACACTTAATTACATCAGCGCTATATCTGAGCGGGAGGCCTTCGAGGATGTACAATGTCATGGTTACACAAGTTAGAATGGCCCTTTCCATTAGCTGCCAATTTGTCATTTGCTTTGGGATGTGATTTCATGGATCTCTGTTTCAAATTGAATTAATTCCAATTGGGAAAAACTACTCACTTGCAAATTGGCTCATAAAGTACATTCTGACAAACTTTAAGTTTGAATAAGTTACTGCTGCCTAAGAACTGACGCCAAAGCAATAACCTAGGGTTCATTTTGTTTTTGGCACTGGGACAGACAAAGTTAGATTTTATATATAAAAGATTTTTGGTACAGTCAATGCAAACCACAAGGAGTCAATAAAAACAATTTACTAAATGACATAAAAGAGAAAAGAACATAAACCATTATATATTGCTATAAAATATTTAGTCCTACATTAAACACAGATGATCTTGCTTCTGATACACAGAGCTGTCGCCTGTGTGTACAAGAGGGCAACCTGTTGAACTATGGTCATAGTGTCTGTGTACGGGTGATGGTCCTCTGACATAGGACACAGCGTGCGGTGGGGATATTGGATTTCCTCTGATGGCTATCACTCGTACAGTAGCAACTGACAGCTCTTTGTTGACCAAGGCTTAGAGGCTGTTCTAATAGCACAGATAACAGGCCCACTGGCTCTTATCGGCTCAAGAGGCCAGCACAGCCACGGACACATTACTCATTTATCTGGGCACGCTTTACACGGTACAGGGCTAATTTACTGTAATATATATAATATATGTCAAAAACTTCTGTTATAGCTGTTATATATAATGCTTACAGATGTCAAATTATCATATGCAGATAATGTGAATGCAAACAGTTGAGTAATCCATGTAAGGGCAGGCTCAAAACAAACCTTCTGTACGACTGAGAACCTACACAGACTTCTAACTGGGGATTACATACTTTTGTACACATAAACATAATGTTATTTGTTGCTGTGTTTCAGAGCTTTGCAAAGAGGAGTGTCTGTTCAACGCGGTCTGTGTGGTGGAGCAGCTGACGGCACGCTGCTCATGTGACCCCATGGAGTGTGACGGCTCGTACCAGCCCATGTGCGGCAAAGACGGACACACATACATCAACGACTGTGTGCGCCGCAAGGCTGAGTGTCTGAGCAGGAGCCTCATCCCTGTCAAACATAAGGGTCCATGTGGTGAGTCCAGAAGCCGCAGATTATGACTCGATTGTATTGGTCCCAGGTTTACATGTTGTGTTCTGTCTCCGAAATGTTTTTAATGTGAGGGGAGAGGGGTCTTCAAACAACCGTGCCACCACTTCTTCACTCCTCATGCATCTGCACACCCCTCCATGCTTCATCCTTTCATCTCATGTCTCATCCACCCTTGCTGGAGCGCCAGTCACCCAGTCTTCTGGCCTTCCTCGTGTTTTTCTCTTGTCTGTCTCTGTGGCCCTTTTTACACTGACAAATAATTGAACATTGGACTCTAAATGTCCCACTCCGCTATTTCACATGATAAACTACTTCTGATACAGGCTGGCAAGGGCTCGTAAAGGCAAAGTTGGTCAAGTGTCTTGTGCTTGACCAAGACACTTGACCAACTTACAAAGTCACCCACTAGCCCAACGGTCACCCACTAACCTTTGGGCTAGTGGGTGACTTTCTATCTGCTAAACTACTGCTTAATTGGAAAAGCTTTTCACAAATCAATTAAGGTGGGACTTAACACATATTTTGTACTAATTTCACCAATCTCACAGCAGTTTTATTTGCTCATGTCTAGTTTTCAGAGAAGCCCACCTAGCTTCGTCCGTTAGATACCAGTGTAAAAGGGGCTATCGTCTTGTGTTTCCTTGTATATAAAGCTCTTCTTTCTTGTTTCAGTGCGTCAGTCTCTGTTGTCTGTGTGTCTGTGTCCGTCTGGCTCCGGGCCTCTTCAGCAGGTAACCTCAGTAGCGTCCTCACCATGTGGGCTCAGAGGGGACGTGTGGCCTGAGCCTTCACTGGACCAGTCAGGAGGGAGCATGTACTGTTCACTGTCTGTCTCTCTCACAGATATTCTCCTCTGTATGTTATAATGTGGTGTGTGACGTTGACTACCTCACTGTTTCCTCTCTGAACTAAATGTCTTCTCCTTTATCACGTCTAACGCAGCTAAGTTTCTGTTTGCATGTGCTCCTGACCAAAGCCTTTTTTACCAAGACAATTAGTATGAGAAAAACGATGAGCCTCAATCCTACATCCTTTAAAAAATAATTGGCCTGTCTTTTTACTTACAAAGGAAAGGGAACTATAAACCATGTATCACAGGAAGTTTTGGATGTTATTGAGTAGTACTTTTTAGTTTATGATGGTCATAGTGTTAATCGATATAGACACTCATTTTTAGTGTCTATATTTTTGGAGGCGTCCAGGAGGCATCTGAAACAGATGTCCGAGCCAACTCAGCCAACTTCTCTCGATGTAAAGGAGCAGCGACTGTACTTCGAGCTCCTCTCGTGTGACTGAGCTCCTCACCTTATCTCTCAGGGTGTCTAGCCACTCTGCAGAGGAAACCCATTACGACTGCTTTTATCCGCGAACTTGTCCTTTCGGTTATGACCCAAATCTCATGACCATATGGGAGCGTGGGAACATTCTCGATCGACTGGTAAATCGAGAGCTTTGTCTTTCGACTTCTTCACCACAACAGTGAGACTTCACTGCATACGCTGCGTCTGTCAATCTCACACTGACTCATCCGTCGCTCATTCGTGAACAAGACTCCGAGACAGAGATGCACACAAGTCTCTGACCTGCAAGTCCATTTGCTTCCAAGTTCAAGTCCTTTGGGTGCAAGTCCCATTATTTATATACCAATTCTCTTTAAGAAGATCTTAGCCACGTGACCTGGTCCACACCACATGCCATGTGGTTAAGAGAAAAAGGAAGAAAGATGATCTGAAGAAGGCTTTCGCCAAAACGTTATCATGAATAAAAGATAATTTTGGGCTTCTACAACCTCAGTGTGTGATGCTGCTTTGTGGAATTTTGAATTCAAATTACACAACAATAAAACAATTTTAAAAAAAAAGGTTCACACCTGTAATTTAAAAATAACTAACAGACAAATAAGAGCCCAGGGCTTCCACACAACCAAAAATCAATGTCTTTTTGTAAAACACATTTCTATTAAGCTAATACCTGGCAGGCATTGGTTTTGAAAATAAGGGACATTTTCCGGTGCCCATTGCAACCCACCAAGCTCCAGCATCACTTACACTTTAAGTCAGATGTACAAGAGATCTTGGGGCCCTCACCCTGGGAAATTTTGTATAGAAATCAAGTCGAATTTCTTCTATGTTGATGCGGGTAATATGCGTTTTTAAACACATTATGATATTTTAATATTGATTAGAAGCTTTAAATTGATCTAGATATGTTTTTATTTTCCTATATTTTTTGTATATACAGGGGGCACCAACCTGAGCCCCAGTCTTCAATATGTTAATTCCGCTGCTGCTCCCGGCAGCGATAGAGCTGCTCCATCAGCATCAAGCTGTAAAACTTGTCTTGGCGTCTGAACTCTCCTCCTCTGATCTTTTTAAGCCTAAACACAGAGGAAGGTACAGTGGGATGTGGGGCACTCGCGAGGCTGGAGACAGGGTACGGGAGATTTAAGGGATAACAGCACTAATACAGAGGATGGCGGGAAAGACGGGTAAAATCCAGTAGTTTCCCGGCCAAAATGGAGTACTTGACAGGTAGGAGCTAAAAGTCATTCATTCAAAACATTTCAGGCTTTTTAACAAATAATCCACCAAACAACACATTCCTAAGGTTGCCATACAGAGGGCAATATAGCATGAAACAAATTGTTTCACTAAATCTCGACTACAACTAAATTACATTCAAAAAACTAAGACTAAAAGTAAATTACAATAAGTTGTCCAATTAACACTACAGACTACAGTGCTGCAGTATTGTTTATCCACACAGGCTTACTGATCCTCGAAATACAAATTATACATGAAGTAACATTAAAATCTTATCAAGCGTCTGTCACACTGCAAATAAAACTTTCTTTGATAAACTGGACTTGACTTTGGCATGAACTGACACGACAATAAGCCCTTACAAATACTGGATGTCATTCTATTATCACCCAGTTCTGAAATAACTGGCCCTTGTAGGCTTATTTCGCCTTGCGCCTCGATAAAGCTGTTGTAAACTACTGATGACTCCTTTGTTCTCCGCTACTCAATCAGCGCACCGGACAGAAAACAGCCGTTTAATTGTGTCCAGTCCATTGTCTTTGCTGCCGGTGCCAGATGCAGATAAAGCCCCAATAGATGTGTTGATGCTGCCGGCGTCAGAGGATCCGGGTCCCTGCAGTTATCTCCACTCGTCACAAACCGCGGCACTCATTAGCATTATTGGGCCGCACATTAATTACGGAGTCACAAGCGGGAGACCGAGCGCTTGTGCGTTTTGCTGCGTTTCATTATTTCTGCCTCGCACTTGTTTGTTTAGCGCTTTGACTCGAGTTGTCTTTATCCTTCCTCCCGCTCGGTGCTCGTCGCAGCTGTCAGCCTCAGCTAGCATGTTTCTTTAATGCCTTTTATTGACATTTGCATATTTCTCAAAACAGAGCAGCCCCCCCCCATTCAGTTTTAATTAAACATCAAAAGGCTTGCGTATAGGTGTCCGCAGAGACGTGTGATGTATGCAGCCACCGTGCCTTCCCATTGCGCTAGGCAGACTCCAAGAACCAACCATGTTCTTTAAACCTTGGTTTTATTGCTCCATAAGTTCTTCTTTAATGGCCTGGCTGGCTTTGAGCTTTGAGGCCTATTCAAAGATAAGGCGGGCTATTCCTCTGCTAAAACTGCTCAAAGACTAAACTAAAGAACTAAACTGCCACTGATCAGTCAAGGAAAACTTAAGTACGCATAACAAAACTAAATGGATATACAATTTCGCAATGGCTCTCCGTGGATGCACAGCTAATTTATATATATGCTAATTGTTTTGTAAGGAAGCGTTTGGAAAATCCCATCTTTTAATTGGATGTATTATGCATTAGTTGTAAGGACAGCATCAATCAGCTTCTTTCATAGCTTTGAGTTATTCTTTTTACAATTTTTTTCTCACTTACCAGCCTCCAATTACACAAAAGTGTGTAGTGGTATAAAATCAGTCTGCTGTATTAATGTGTTGGCTGTGTCTGAATGTCCACAGCACACCATTTTGTAGGGCTGTCCGAATGTCCAGAGAGAAAAAATCTTTCCATTATGCATCTTGAAAAGTAGTGAGCAGCGATGGTCACTAAACAGGCCGCTGTAGACCACAATGCACTGTGGGCGTCGAACGTAAACAGCCGACAGCCTCTGGACACTACAGGGATGAATATCACTGTGGTGCTTGGGTCACGTGATCAGAGGCCAGGAGAAAGTAGTGAAGAGAAATGTGTCCGAATTGCCAACAAAATGAGTCCACAATCTACTACACAGTGCTAAAGACTATTAAATAGTCTTTACTAAATTTTAGTAAATGAGTAGTTAGGGGTTAGGGTGGACATTTGGACACTGCCAAGGTAGTTAAACACAATGTAGCTCTAAACTAAATCAAAAACAAGCACATCAGCAATGTTCAAAGCTTACTTTGTGTCAATTTACGACACTGTATACTTCACAGATAATGTCATACATGGCACATAATAAGTCTTGATTGATCTCAAAGAAGATGTAAGATGAGAGAGCTCCCTCTTTGTTCACCGCCTTGAGCCTCGAGGCAAAACATCAGAGAGATAAAATGATAGTGTGTCACTAAACCATACATGCTGTACACTGTAAAGCTATTTTTACCCTCGTAAGGACATCCACAGTCAAATAGAATTGATAAAACATATTCAGATAAGATGAAATATGAACCATCATAACATCATGTCCTTAGCTCGTGCTTTAGCAGTACCTGTCTGATGTTTGAGTAGATGCTAGAGCTCAATCACAAATGCTTAATCACTAATGCTATCAATCCATACGTTAATTACCTTGAATGAAACAAAATTAGCAGAGAACACGTTTGCATAAATGCCACTGGGTTCTTATTTTACTATTAGAATTTAATACTACAGAGTAGTTAACTTTATACTAAACGTTGCCAGCAGATGTCTCCTTGCCAATGAAACCCACACAAATGCATTAAGTTATGTGTCTGGTTTGGAACAAGTAAAAAGCTGTAAAAGGTCCTTGGAGCTCGTGTTTATTGTTTATCCTTACATTGGTATTCCAGAGTGTGTGCTGAGAGAAGAGCACATTTCCGCTGTGGCTGAGCTGCACTGAAAGAGACGCGCACAATAGCTACTGTATCACTATGGCTACTTCCCCACTCCGGGCCATCCTCACCACAGAACACTGGACGTATAAAATGAAGATGATCCCTATCGTCTGATTGGAGAGCCGCAGTGATCGATCACTCTGTCATCTGTCAAACGCATCACATCCTTCCACTGCGACTCCGCCATCAATCTCTCCTGAGGCCTGTGACAAGGGTCGAGCGCGGCCCCTCCCTTGTCACCGCGCACCCCAACAAAGACACATCCTGTCCGTAAAGTCTAACCATTGTCCTCCCTGCCATGGATTTTGATTGAAGACTCGGTGCGGGCGCTTAGCTGATTAACTTGTGTCCTCTGTGACTCACAAATCACAACGCGTCCCACAACATGCAAGGCGCTGGCTGGAAGTGAATCACTAAAGGCATGATGGGAAGAAGGTGGCATACGTCAGCAAGAAAGCTGGAGATGGCCCTAAAACTTTTTTTTTTTTCCTACATCATTACTAATGATGTCACGATGTTAATGATGTCATTGCTGAATCATAGAGCATTGGAAATATATCAACATTTTAATTTGCTCTTCATGCACACACACACACAGCCTGCAAGGAATGTTGATTAGTCTTTGGAACCTGCCTTTGCGCTTTAGCTGATTAAAAGGTAGAAAATATGACCTCTTTGAAATATAATTGATTATGAATTTAAATACATACAGTAGGAGGCGTCAGTTCAGCGATAGGCACATACAATGATTTGGGATGCGATAAAAGACTTTATTGATCTCACGGTGGAGATATTTACTGATGGTCATAATAGTGGTCAGCTGCACAAACTGCACACAGCTGGAAAGGAAAGGAAATCATACAATGTTTAAAATGGTTTACTAAGGGTAAATTCAGGCTGGAATCATCAGCGTTATCGTTAATGCATGTGTACTTGACTTGGTGTTATCTCCATTATCTTTATGAACAATTTCCGTTAAGCACTTAATGAGTCATGAATCAGACGCCTAAATGCCTGACAGTCTATCTGCAGCATCAGGACCTGAATTACCTGAGTGCAGCAGACAAACAGCTGCCAAACGATTTAAAACTATCCCATTAGAAAAGGTTAATGCAAATGGCAATATAAAAAGGGTTTATTGTCACTTTAGCTCTATCTGTTTTAATGTGCTTTATGTGATATAATATACACTAAAAGCTATGTAAAAAGATGCAGTCATTCATTTACACCTTAGAGAATGTCTGTGCATCTTTCATTAATATGCTTGTTATGGAAGCATGGAGTGTTTTATATTAGTGGAGTCAATAAATGTGATTGAAAATATTGTTTATGAGCTTTCAGTGGAGACTCCTTGGGACTCTTTCACTCATTTCACACTATGTACTAGTGCACATTCAGTAGCTGCGTTGGAGGGTCTAGTCCCAAGAGCTGACCGCTGGCCTGAGTTGCCCAGAGGACAATGAAGCACGTACTGTACGCAGACGGCTGTGTGTAAAATAATGAGTGAAGCTGCATAAAGCAGACACTGTGTGTGTGTGTAATACATTCACTTATGAGGGAGCTGTAAACAAAAAAAGAAATACTAGTTTTGCAGACTAGACAGCTCCTTTGTCATTTGTTGTGTACACAGCTAAGAGTGTGTTGGTGTATGATCGCAAATGCAAGAGCTCATGCAAGTGTGAGAGACTTAGTTGAAATGTATTGTACCCTCCTGACAACTCTAGAGGGTAACACACAATCACTCCGCAGCAGACGCACTGTCATTGACAGAGAGCTTGGCAGCACAGAAAAGAAAAATCAGTCACCTTAGGTGAGAGTCGATGGCGAATACTTTAGCATTTGCATGTTTATTTGATGAGCATCTCTGGTGTGCAGCATTCGACTCTGGTGATTGGCCTCACAAACTGTCGCAGAACAGTCAGAAGGAAGGGAGCCCGGGCTCACAGAGCTGTTTTTCCTAATCAAGTTAATTAGAGGCAGTGTCGTGGGAGCGAGATTACCAGCATCTAGAGACCACTGGTCCACTTACTGCTGCCTGCTGCTGCATGGCTCCCACTGAACTCAAATGTGGGTCAAACGTGTGTCAGAAGTGACTCCAGGCCCCAGCTGAGCTCGCCTTTGACTTTTAGCACTCTTGCAGTGAACATTTCTGTCTTTGAAATTTTCTGATTCAGACTTGACTGGTGCTGCTATAAAAGTTTTCCTTGCCCTCTTGTATATTTTGGGTTTGAGTGAAAATCAGAAAATGTGATCTAAAGTTCCAGCAGCACACTCCCTGATGATAAAAGCACCTCATTTCCATTTGACAGACAATGTTTAGACAGGCCTTACCTTTGTGTCACTTGTCACAGACTCAGGCACCCTGTGTGGCTTTCTTCTCCCCCCACACTGTTTCTACGTGTCTCCAGTTTGAAGAGCGATGCGTTTGTCGTTGTAAATGCACAAAGAGGCTTCGGCTCGTGCATTGCCTGTGATAAGTATTCAGTGGTAGACAGACACAGCCTGGGGGTATGCCTTTTGCTGTATGCTAATATAGCCTTTTCTCCCCGCCTCTCCTACCCTGGACTAATATGATACATAAATGTTTTTAATTCGTCAGATCAAAGGCTCAGGGGTGAGGAAACACACAAGGCGGGCCTAGGCTGCAGACTGGCGCAGCCCTACTGGAGGCCTGTGTTGTAATACCTTGTAGTGGCAGGCGATTGTTGCTGCCAGTTGGCGAATGCTAGCATCACCTGGATTACCCTGATTCACTGCCCTGCATAATACGGCGAGCGATTTGGAAGTGCACACACACACACCCGAGGGGGAAAGTCCAATTAACATATGTATGAGCCGAGTTGAAATGGGAGGAGGCCACAGCCAAAATAATCTCCTAGTATTTTAACGACATGTTACGGAGAGTGAACAGTGTGGAGCTTGCACAGTGCAGCAAACCCAGGAACACAACCAGAGGCTCTGTGCGCCGCTACTTCAAGAGGGTTAAAGCTTCAAAGTTGATAAGGCCACTTTTGCTGTCAGATAAGGCCATTAAGCAGACAGTAATGATACTGGAGGCAGGTGAGCAGACATTTACTCATCTGAAGGACTACTAGTGTGGGCTGTGGGCAGGAGTATCAACTCCACACCAAGTGGGCGGAATCACTACAACAGACTGAAGCTGAAATTGGCATTTTGACATTTTGTGGAATTGAAGTGAGCATTTTAGAATTTTTTCCAGGCTATCACTAGACTAATTCAGAGTCACACTGTATTTATTAGCTATAATGTACAAAGTTTGTCCGATGAACATTTCAACCTTTATAATTTATCTACATGATATAGCATTTCAGAGCAACTTATATTAATTTTCTTAGTTTACTCCTATGTCAGATACAATACAATTGATTAAAAAGTAATTGTTCCTTTGTATGTTCTGGCAGATGTTTCTAACCCTTGTAAGCCTATGATCCAGGCTTAGCTATACAACCTTGGCTGGTGGAGAAATAGTTCGCCAGCCCACTTCACAAGGACAAGCCCTGAAAGACAACTGCAGCAGCAGATAACGCCTTTGTCTCCAGTCTCTTTTGTCTCGCTAAAAAGATGAAAGAATTTGAACTCCAAAACTAATTTTTTTTTTTATCAGTCTGTACCTGTGGGGCTAAATTTCAGCCTGATTTAATAAGTGCAAGGAGTGTAAAGGAGACAGCAGATTTGCCCATGTGGAAATTTTTTAGTTATAAAGTCTTTCTTTTGGACACTGCAGGGAGCTTTGAAATGGCAGACTGTCACAACTAAAGCTTGTGGGATAGCGTTTCTCTCTTCTCTGGTCGTCTCCCAAGCACTTAAATCTCTTCATGCATGTTCCAGCGCGTCTGCCAGTCAGGTCCAGAATGAACTCCACCAAAGCTGTTTATACAAGTAGCTCAACAGTTGAACGGGAACAAGTATTGTCTTAGTGGCTGAGCAGGTGCCGCGAGCAGACTCTAGCTAAGGGACAGGAGAAAAAGTACTAAGAAGATGAATAATTCTTTCTAATAAGGGATTCCAGCTCTGGTATGACTTGGAGATGAGAGAACTTTACATCCGGGTGTCACCTCAGTCTGAGTCCCAGTCTGGCAGTCGCAGTGTAGCCTCGGTTGGTTTAATTAGCTCTGTATTTTAATGGCACAGCCCTGCTCCGGACTTAGAGAGGATTACTTTGTGTTAGGCCTCGCTGTGTCATATTCTTGCCAGCCGACAGGGACCCAGCGTGATGAGCAGTACAGAGGAATGTGGAAGTGTCATAGAGCGTAATACCACTTACAGACTCTAAAGCTGGGCTAGGAAATTCAGTGCCAGTCAAAAAAATGATAAGTCTATATTTAAAGGCTATTAACATTCTGAAATATTTGCAAGAGTATTAAAAACATACTATTGGCTTGTTGCACGATGTGGCTATGCTAGTTCCGCTAACCTGAAGTTCTGAGCTCCAGTACTTCTCACCCTATTTATTTCCTATGGAGATTAGGGGTGTGACAATATCTGATTTTCTGATATATCGCGATATTTTGTGGCACGGTACAATACAGATGCTAATATTGATACTTTTGATGACTATTAATGAGGCTGCAGTGCTCCACTGCTTTCACAGTAAATAGAGGTCTGTAATGGTCAATAATACAGTCAGGACAGTAGGGGGCAGCACTACCATTTTAAGAACTTGGACCAAACACTGTAACACAAACAAATAACTTTTGATTATAGTGTTTATAATAAGATTGACTTGTGGTTAATGTCTTTGTTTTGTAAACACGTATAGACCCTTTCGCTGCTTACATCATCAGTGACATCAGCTGGAGGCAGGAAGTGAGCAAGAGAAATAAGATAGTTGTAGTTGTTTATAAAGTAAAAATATTGAAAAAAGATTTAAAAAATTGCTTGTTTGTTTTAAAATAGTGATATATTATGTATGTTATTATGTGCAATATATCGAATATCACAGTATCAGCAAATCGCAAGGTTATCGTGAGCCATGTATCAAATCGTGAGGTACCCAGAGGTTCCCACCTCTAATGGAGATTAGCAAGAACTGTTAGAATAATCATATAAATTAACGACAGCAGATGATCTCTTACTGTATGTAGGATGTAATTCAGCGTATGCCTTTGTAAAGTTTGCCGAGTTTGTCTTGAAGCTAAAGGCTAACATGCTATTAAACATAATAATAAGGTAAATAACGAATTAAAAATTATTGTGCGACTTTGGCTTCAAGGGAAACTCGCCGACATCTCAAATGAATATTTCATACAACATTGTGTCATTAAAACACAGTAAGTGATTGCCAAGCAGGAATATGCTGTTCATCGTGCAATCTCGTTGTTCAAAGGGCTCAGGAACAGGAAGTGCTTGAGCTCACAACTTCAGGTCAGAGGAACCAGCACAGTCACAGCGTGCGACACCCCAATACCAACCTGTTTCGATGTATTTATTTCAATAAGATACAGGCTGCTGCCCCCATTGGAAATTATAACATCAAATTATAGAATGTCGTAACTCTTGAAAGGGTAACTAAACGGGCGTGGCCAGAGCCTTACTCCACCCACACACAAAATCCAAACACGGCTGAGATATGGGCATGCTCGGAGGCTTTGGGGTGAGGTGCAGGGGTGTGAGTGTGGGCAGGTGTAGCGTATTATGTATAATGAGGAGGACTGCACGTGTTTAGTTAGGGGCAAGGCATTTTGGGAGAT
>OMNZ01074791.1:0-13008 GCA_900303255.1 Lesueurigobius sanzi
GCTGTTAGCCAAACGTTCAGGCGTTGTGGACTATAAGCACATTCCAAATGCAACAGTGCACTACTTTTTGCATAACGCACGCGGTTGTTTTTTCTCATGACTGAAATTATACAGGTCAGACATTTTGCTGAAATAGGTAAAGTAAAAGGTAAAAGGTAAAATGGACCCTCGTTAAGTACTTTACCTTTAGCACTAAGAGAGGAGGGCCTAGAGGCTGACTCCTCCTGCTGGTTCACTAGCTTTATAAACCCACAGCGTGTCCAGACCTTCAGTAGCTGATGACGATCTTTGGAGTAAGATCGAAACGTCCTACATTTCAACTACAGAGTACAGATGAAGACTGAAGAATTTCTGCCTACATTTGAATGTAGGCACTTCGCAATAGGTAAGCCGGAGATACTGTACACCCTCTCTAAAGTCTGCTTGTTTTGGCTCAATGGCTCATTACTCATCAGCCATTTTCGTTGCTGCCAGTCAAGCAGTTGGCAGTGACGTCACCCACTATGTAGAATGCGGTTCAGACTGGAATGTCCAGTATGGAAATTAACTGTGCCCCCTCTGAATATCCAGAAAATCTACCCAATTTCAAACTCAAAATGTATGCTTTTGAAGATACCAATACTGTTATCTGAAACATGGAGAGGCTTCTCCGTGATCTCAACTAACAGATTCTGCAAAAAAAAACGAACATTTTGAATCACTAATTTTGAACAAAAAAACCCTTTTTCTCGTTTCTTCATTTACGCGAATGTTGTGCTGCCGACTCCGTGTCCTTGCTTTCAGCGACAGGTCACAAATACTGTGTAGATCAATACAACATTTCTGTGATGCCAACATCTTTTTTTTTTTTACATCATTTAAACTTACTGACGTTTCAAGTTACATTTTTCTGATCTTCTTCATTTAGTGACACCAAAGTTTTTTTTATACATATTTTACTATGTTTCTCTTGATTTGCTTGAATTCAGACACTTTCTGTATAAGAAATGGTCAGCTGTAAACAGTGCGTGTGCTGTATATACCCAAGTCAACTCCATGGCGTGATGTGACCAAGAGCTGCCGGTGTTGTCCATAATGAGAAGACACCGAGGGTTAATGACATTGTTTTTCTCCTGTCAATCAGTGGCACATTTCACCTCAGATCCTACGGCGCGGACCACCCTTCCGGCAGCTCCCACATCCTTATTATAGTCATCCTGATTACACGGCTCGTCTTCACTACGGATTCGCACATTGTTCCTCTGATGGCGAAGGTGTCAGGACGAAACAAAGCATCCTTTTTCCTCCAAAATGACAGGTGAAAGGCAGTGCTTTGCCTTTTAAACACTGGGTAATGCTAACTTGGACAGTTCAGAGTGATGGCACCTGATTTACTTTACAATGAGTCAGCCCAACAGACATAAAGCATTGTTTTGTGTGAGAGAAATAGCTTTCGGGGATGCTGATGTTGTACAGTCTGGGGCGGTGTGTCCCAAACTTCTAAAGAACTTTTTTTTTAAGAACTAACCACTGTGACCTACTTAATTATAGAGCTGGTTTATTAATCATGACAGAAGATTCATGCAGGAATGCAAATCCTCAGTCATTTAGACGTAGTGGCATGTACATCAGAGACAGAGCTGTTTGGGAGGTTTGTATTTGTGCATATACATTGTAATAGGCAACTTCTTTATGATATTACAGGTTAGGAGAATTTTGCAAACATTGAAAGCTGTACTGTTGCTGTATGACAATGTTTTGTTTTGTTCTACCGAGGATTGCAGTTTTTCTGCTATGTGCGTTTTGGGAATCTGCATTTAGTTGACGGTGCACATTTTAGCACACAGGCACACACATTTGAGAGACAACATGGAGCATGAACAGCTAAACTAATACTAGAATCACACGCATTTTGGAACGTGTTTGCGGAGGTCTGAACTAAAGGGTTAACAGTTTTAAAAATACATTAAAAAAAAACATTGCGACAGCCAGACAGATTTTGTCCAGACGGATATTGTAATATAAATAAATGCAGCCTTTGCGGTTTGCCAATTGCAACCACTCAAATTGTGTTTATGGTCTGATTGCGATTTATTGTGCAGCTGCAACTAATAGTTTAGTTCAGTTTACTATGGTTCCTCCGCGTCCACGTTTACTTATAGTTGCTGCTGTCATTTTCCGCGTATATTCCAGTTCGTTTTATCAAATAATCACTAAAATAGGAACTCAGTCTATTTTCTTTTTTCATCCATTACATCGAATTAAATCAGCTGGATGTTTCAGAAATTGCCTCGTCTCATCAAATAGAAATGTCAAACCGTTGTTTTATTTCTGGTACTTCAACACCACTCTCCCAAACATGACATAAAGTTGTCATGTTGTAATTGCCAAAGGTAGGAAACTTATGTATTTTAGCACAGCAAAAAGCACATCTATCATGAAGTGTTCATTCATATACGCACGTAGGTGGAATAAACATTGGAATGATTGGAAAATGCCATATAAGTAATCGCTCGAATGGTCTTAAGTAATATTTTCTATTATTCTCTAAGTACTGTAATTATGTTTTAATATAAAGGTTTAGAGCTCAGCTATTAGACTTCAAATGCAAATTAAACGGGGAACACTAATTACAGCTCTAACTTTAAGGTCACAACCCACGAAAGTCTGTGATTACTTTATTGTGTTTTTTACAGTGCACCCTGGACCTCTTTTCTCTCCCATTCCCTAAATGGGTTAATAAGACGCTATTAAGGCTACTTTTAGAGGAGGTAGTTAGATGTTTCAAAAGCTGTTGTTGCTCAAATTGAGGTCATGCAAGCTGAGGGATTTTCATACAAGGGCTTTATTAGCATGGAGGGTCGGTTACTATGACTGGCAAAAGTGACCCAGATGCAAATCAGGGGCAAACCTCAGGGGGACATTTAATACGCCTATTACGGATCAATGTTGAACTTTCCCACCTTTATCGACCAAGATGGCGGTGGCTTTCTCTGGCCTGTTGTTGTGGTGATTACCCAGGAGGCCTGGTGGCTCTGGCGGACCAGCGTAATATGGGCTATGTGGCAATTATGTAGCATGCTCACTAAATGGCCCCGTCTGAAGTCAATTTGGCATCTTGTACACTTTGTCATGCGGTTATGGCATGTCCGGATGTTGTGGCCATTGGAAATATGGCCCAGGACTGTCACATAATCCAATTTCTTTGTGTCAGAGCACAGTAGAGCTATAAAACATTGGGACTTGCTCTGCCTGTGTGATAATCTTCTCTGCATCGATTGCACGAAGCTCTCCACAAATAGAAATACATAAATAACAAATACATAATTTGTTTGTAAAGCAAATGAGTTCCAGTAACTCATTTGCTTACAAAATAATCCAAGGCTCATGACTAAATGTTTTACCAGATTATGGTTAGGATTGCCGTTTAAAGCTACATCATAAATCAAGTGTGACTTGCTTTGCGTCTGTTCTCTCCTCTTTTCCATTTATTCTCAAAAATAATTGTGTTTTCATGTTGATTTTGACTCCCAACCCTTGTAGAACCAGCCATGGACTTTTGCACTCTTGTTTTGACAGACCAGAGCAAGGCGCACTGACTTTCTGGCAATTAACCGCAATCTGAACTGAATGGCCCTATCCATTCCACAAACTCATTTAGTTCTTTGTACACAGCTCCACGCCGGTCGTGTGTAGCACAAAGGGAGAAGTGAAGAGGAACAAATAGCCTCCATCTGTAGCCGTCCTATAAATATAATTTCTCAGTGTTGTCACAGTGTGCTCCAAAAGAGGGGGGAAAGTTGCAATGGAATCTTCTTGTTGAATATTTGAAAACATTTGAAGAGCAGTCAGTTTGATCGTGCTTTGCAAAGGCCCCGGGACATGGCGATAAGTCACGGTGGCACCCTCAGCACCAGCTCTATCTTTTGCCTCATTTGTTTCTGTCTGAACGGGACAGGCCGGGCCATCTGTTGGCAGCCATCCCGTGGTGACATAGTGACAGGAGCGCGGCGCGGGTTCTGTACAAGTATCACCTGGGTCGCCCACGAACTGTCACTCCACCCACAGTGTAAACAGTCCCTAATCGGCCAAGATGTGGGGAGGGGTGACTAGAGGTCGTTCTGGGACAGAGAGGGACCAGGGAGGAGCATGTCAGCACTGTGTGAGGAAAACAGCCATTATATTGGGTTATTAACAGGTAACATCACTTTGGGAATGTACAAAAACCTATTTCAGGATGAAATTACTTCATAGGAGGCTTTCTCAACACCGAAGAGAGAGCTCTAGTGGCCACAGTCAACTGTGCATCTCCATCTCAAAGCCCCTAAGCACTCAGGACAGTGAGGTTAAGATTTTAACACAAGAAAATAGATGGTTTGAGAGAAGAGTCAAAGAGGCCATATTTGTTAAAAAAGAGAATCCATCCATGAATCGCAATGGAGGCCTTTTATATAGGGCCGGTCTACAACAACATCCTTGACAGAATCCAAAGCTATGTCATGCTAATGAAGCCAGAGCAGGTCCACAGACAGGTGTGAACAGCCTTAGAACAAAGCCCAGGGCAGGTCAATAGGAAACTAGCAGGCACTAATTAGGTGTGAATAGGTCAGATGTTTTTTCCAACCTTTAGAACTAAGAGAGGTGGGGCTTAGAGGTCAACTCCTCCTACTGGTTTCGCCTTAAGAAACCCACGCTCGTGCCAAGTCCCTCATTCGCTGACAAAGCTTTTTGGATAAAGAGCGAAACGTCCTACACTTCAACTACAGAGTCCAGATGAAGACTGAAGAATCTTTGCCTATGATGGACAACTCCTGTACGACTGAGAACCTACACAGACTATTTCAGCAAATTTTAGTTGGACAACACACGGTATGAAAATGAAAGTCATGGTGTGTAATGAAAGCATATTCCACAAAACCAATATTGCACTAGATCATCATCTTATTTATTTTCTTTTTTCCTATGTATTCCTTTTCTAAGGGGCCAATATAACCCCAAATGGCCTCTCTGCGATACCAAACCAATGAACATGGCACTTCTCTTTGTTCCTTATTGTCCAAGTGACATTGTTGCGATACCACGTCTCCAGAAAGAATAATGCACCAAACCTATGCACTCATTAAGCACATATCTAATACTTTCATGTTTATTTTTTTCAATGGGTTAATTCATGGAAAACAAAGTCCATCCCTGTTCACCACTGCTGCCGCCTCGCTGGTGCACGTGCCCTTCTAATACAGGCTCCGGAAACACCCTCCTCAGCTCCCGTCCGCTGGCTCGCTGTGGTAAACAAGCCAGAGTCGGACTGGGGCTGATTTGCATGATGAGCAGGAGAACGGGGAGGAGCAGCGCACCTGTTGCATCATGGTCTATGGGAGATCTGTAATGGGCTTTGATTTATGGAGGGCCGAGTCTAGCACACGCTCCCCTCCTGAGATGTGCGCCGTATTCATTAACTTTCAAAGTCGATAAAGCACATCTATTCTTGTGTTTTCCCGCTCACTGAGAGAAATGACTAAAACTGAAGGCATGTTGCATCATCACTTATAGACAGGCGTATTATTTGCCATTGAAAATGTTTTATTAGGGTTTATTTTATGAACGACGATGTGTTCATTGTTTGCAAGATAATCAAAATGCTATTATCCTTCAGTGTTTTTGCAGGCTGCTAATATGATATTGTTTAGCCTACTATTGGTGTGGATCAATATGGCAAATGCATTGTATATGATCTATAAGCTCATCTTCTCAGTTTTTGTTTCTTTTGACTCATTCTAATGGCTAAAACATGATGCACAACTACAGACAAGAAGGCCATGTTTTAGTGGTATCGATCTGTTTTTGCAGAAAAGTCTGGGTCAAGGAACAAATGGGGTGTTTTTACTATTGCGCCATGGGGTCAATTTAGGTGACGCCGTACAAGCCTTTAACTCCAATAAACTGATTCCACAGTTCTGTGTTTTCCCCTTTCCTGTGAAAAATATCTAAAACTGGAGTCTTTGTTGCGTCATTTCTCTTAGTGAGCATTGCTGCTTGCCGTCTAAAATGTCATGTCGGGGCTCTCACATTTGTACTAAGCACCATCTTAACACATAGCTTCATGTAAAGGTTAACTTCTCCCACGGATTTGTCAGCAGCCCGCGCCGCTGAGGTTCAAAGCACACTCCCTTTTAATCTGTCACATTCTCCTCCAGTGCACTTTGAGTGTTACTAGCAAGAGGTGATATTTTGTGTTGTTTGCTGCCAGTGAGCGCGGTACAGCGGTGTCGGACTCAGTGGGTCATGCCGAATCTTCTGATATTATCCGAGCCCTCCCTGCAGCGGCCACTTCCATTACAGTGAAATGAAGAGTGAGAGAGGTCAGGGCAGTCAAATAAACAATTTTAGGAGGAAAATTTCATTACGGTGCCCAGTCGGGGACAATGGTTTGGAGAGAGATTTGTTTCCTCAATTAAGGGCAGCCTGCAGCTGGTGAGGGAATCTTTTTGTTTGCGCGACGACTGAGATTAGAAAAGTACCATTAGTGTCAACTCTGTCACTTGCTGCTTCTAACCTCCACTTCTTTTGCTCATTAGGCTTAAAGAAAACCTTTATGATTAATGGTGTAAAAGTGACTTTACATCTGCTTGAATAACAGTCATTGAGAGACACAGAAAGTTTGGATTTGTTACACAAAAGAGGGAAAACTTTAAGTGCAGTGTTGGACCCCTGCAGGTGTGATTCAACGTATCAGCTGAAAAACATAGAGTATGCACTGATCCAGCTGGGGGGAATACTGGCTCAGGTGTGGAGAACTCATGTTTTTGTTTCTTTTGACAATGTGCACTGCATACTCTAGTCTCCATAGGCAGGATCTGATATCACAGAATAATTAAGAGTCCAGGGCCAATGTCAAAGTTGTTTGCCTAGGACCAATGTTACAGCCAGCCAATCAGGGGTCAGTTGTGCTAGATTAGGGGGAGGGACGTTCTGCTTTGAAAACTTGAGATGTCATGACAAAAATTAAGTTTAGGAACAGGGAAATCTTTACGGTTAGGGCTCTCAAGTTTTCAAAGCAGACCATCCCTCCCCTTATCTAGTACAACTGACCCCTGATTGGCTGACTGTGACATTGGTCCTGGGCTTTTAATTACTTTGTAATATCAGATCCTGCCTCTCTATAGAGCTACCTACCTGTGCTTAAAATATATACAGTATATGATGATTTTCACAAAGATTAAGATAACACCAAGAGAAGTGGCTTTTTTTTTTCTTTTCTCGCTTTTGTTAATAATGTGTTTCATTTGCAGTTGCTAATTTGGGATGGCGCAATGTCATTTTAATTCTGAATGGAGGAAAAAGCATATTGATGAGTGTTGGGTAAGAAGTGGCTAGAGGTGGAAGACTGAAACAGCGCGGCACGGCAGTGAGGCGTACGAGTAGCTTTAATTCCTCCACCTCCCCTGCTCGCGGCTTAATTTGATCCAAATATGTACTGTTGCCCTCAGAACTCCTTTGGAAGATTGTGTTCCCAGCCCCGGCTCTCTGCTTCTGCTTCTGTTTCCACGTTGCTTTGTTGTGCGCCTTTATAAAAGTGTTCTGTGGGTTAGGGATCACAGCGCCGTTCTCAGAAGTGGCTTTTGCATGAGTTTTAATAGCTGGGAAAGTTCGCCCTGCTCAGGAATAGTATGTTTTAATGGCCTTTATTCACAAGCTCTGCGTGTGTAATTCAATTCAAAAGGCTTCATTATTGCGTATTATGCTGCAACGTATGCATTTTACCAGATAATTGCTAGCTCTGTAAAATGACATGTATATAGAACTATTGAGCTGACTTAATGGGCAGCAATTTAGTAGAATTAATACATAATACTAATGTGCAAATTGTGTTTTTGCGTATCTCCTACCAAATGAGCACTGGCATTGTTGGTTTCTCTGCGGATTCTGATATTGTTGAAGAAAAATTCTCACCAAAAACAATGTTCCATTAGATAGCAAGACAGCACTAAAGAAAGATACTTGGTTGTTTTTGCTCAAATAAATAGAAAGAAAATAAAAGCAATAGCAATAAATTATCATTATTGTTCTGTTTTATGGTTCTAGAGTAGCAATAATTTAGTATACAATAGGTATCAAAAAAAGTATTGTCAGGTAGCGGTATTGTAAACCAAGCTGAATCACACCCAGCCCTATACTATCCTCATCCTATTTATATGTTGTACTTTGTCATGGCTGTCAGTGTCCTCTCTTTCAGATGGCATACACGCCATACCCTGTGGCTTATTCTTACACATGTAAATCTGCATAGACGCCATATAGTTTACACGCCGCACTGTATTTATAGCAATGTATTCAACTAATGCCACAGTGGCGTGCTTCGGCAGGTCACTGACCAAAATCTCTTTCCTCTTTACAGTCAGTAGTGGCAAATTAAAAACGCTGATGTTAGGAGAGAGGGACTGACAATGAGGACATTATGAGGACAGTGAGACAGGGCAGAGGACAGGCCTGAGACAAGGCAGGTGTTTGCGATATGAAAATCCACAGAAAGCAACTAACGGCTGTGTAGGCACCTGCAGTGAGCGTGTGTTTACTGTACAACGGTTTGTTCCCAGACAGTATTATTCTCTCCCGTCATTCAGCAAACATCCATCTGCTCTGTGAGTTGTATGTGTTGCTTTGGTCAACAAATCTGTGATGAACTAGGCAAAGCCTGGAGTCTATTAGGGTTCAGTCGAAAATGAATAATCTCCAGATGCACTGTGCGAAAACTTCACAAGTTATTCAAAGTTCATGCGGGAAGCAAAGCATCTTCACATCAAAAGCAGATCTCCCTTTTGGATCTCTTGCAAAATTGTTTTAGATTTTTATCACTGTACTAAGTGACACCAGTAAAACTAAAAATGAATGAATTTGACCAATAAGAAGTGACTTAATTACTGTATGTGCATGTGCTGAAATAGATCTTAAAAAATACTGCTACACAAAGAGAAAATTGCAAGCGTGCGTTGATTTTTGACAATGGCTCTAATCTGTTTTTTTCGCAATAGAACTCTTCAATTCAGTATTAGTATAAATATTACATAGTTTTTTATAACAAAATTGTAATTTATTTGATGAGGAAGAAAATATTAGCAATATGTTAAACAGATATCTTAATTGATTAATTTTGTTTGGGACAGTGCATGTTGATGAACACACAAACACACAATGCAGGACTGATTTCCATTCACCCTGTCACAGTGAGCACCTGGAGTAAACCTACACAGGCACGGTGCATACTGTATATGTAAACTCCACACAGAAAGGCCCAAACTGGTGCAAGGGAATCTAACTCATTGTGTCGTATTTACTCTCTTCCTATCTAAATAAGTCATGGCTACATACTGTATTTCTGTTTAGTTTTACAGTGCATTACCTTTGCATAACTTCCTCATTCGAATCCACAAGTCACATTGACTTACTGCATATGGTGGAAAGAAGAAGACGGTGCCATGTAACTCATCCGTACTTTCAACAAAACTCCAAACCAAACCAGCTGTTATGCAAACAAGCCTCCTTTAATGTGTCATTTTCATCAACGCACGTGTTTCTCCTGGGAACATTGTGTCAGATGGAGGGCCCACATCTCCGAGAAAGATCGTTTGGACTCATTCAGGCCTCTTCGATTCAAAGGCAAAGTCAAACACAATGGTGGATGACTTGTACGGACGCTGTCCTGTAGAAATCAGACGCAGCTGGGAAACGGAAATTATAACTGCATGTCCACTGAAAAGCTTTTAACTTGGAAAAGGTGGTTGTAACAATGGTATGGCACAGTGTTTCTCAAACTGGGAGATGTACCTTTGGCTGCAGTATCATTTTAATGAGAAAAACCTTGACTTTATTTCTAGTCATATTTTGCCTTCCCTTTGCTTTTCTGTTTAAAATAAATGTAAGTGTTACTTTGGTCACCACACCAGACTAAAGACGAGCTCATTCTGCTCCAGAACATAGGAAAAAATATCTTCTATTTCAAAATTTTCCCAGGGGAGGACTCCCGAACCCCCCCATTTGACCATGTTCCCAAGAAAACAAATGCTTTACATGTCTAAGCTCGAATCTCTTCAGACTAAAACGCTATAGGTTTTAGCCTTTATTAGATCGCATCCACAGGGGGCGCTGGTGAGTGAGGAGAGCAGAGAGGACCAGGAAATACCTAATCACAATTTTTGCATGTATTTTTGCATTGAAATCCTGGGAATTACTTGGAAAATAATTCAAGTCATGAGTGGGAACCCAGTCTATGCTTTTGTAATGTGTTTACAATAAATTTACAATAAAGTTTTATAGGGTTTAGACATGGTTAATGCCCAGTTTAGACATAATTTAGGGATATTTTAGAGCCTTTTAGGTCAAATATTTTAATAGATGGTAGTTGGTATACTCCACTTGGGAAATCCTTTAGATTAAATGCTGTAGTGTCGAAAATGATGTAATCAATGAAATAAACAAAGAATTAGGATTGTGCATACTGTATGATTTAAAGTTTCTTACTGTAGTCCAATTTGTCTGTTGAATCTTCTCTGGCTGTATTGCCTGACTAGTTTATTGCTAAAAGAATAAGTATATAAATACTTATTTCCATCAGCGGCCATCATACTGTATATCAGTACCAGTAAGCACTTGTACAATTTGAGGGAGAATGTAGGATAAAAAGACAAATGAAATGATGATCTAAAGATGTGTGTTTTATCACTTGGCATTTCCAAAGTAAGACACAGGTCCTGACCCCATCTCCATGAGTCAGTCTCTGAAAGTTTTCTGCTCTTCGTGCATGGAGCTGCTTCCATTTGCAGTATTTTGCTTGATTTCAGTCTGAGTCATTTCTTCAAAAGAGAGTGGGACAGTAAAAGCCTGGATATAGATGACATTTTGGAGTGGTAAAGGTACAAAGCTCTGTCAAATGGTCTTTCGTTCCAAATATTGCTTTGCGGTTCCATTTTCTTCCGTGGGTGAATCTACTGTGTTTTCTCTCAATCGTCGAAAGAGTTTGTTTGAGGGTTCAGTAACAGGTCATTGTTGTTGTTGTTGTTTTTTTTATAGATAGACTTTCAGATGTTGTGCTATTGCGAGATATTGCCAAGGGGTTCACTGAGTTATTCTGAAATCATTTACCAATAATTCTATCAACAGAGTTACCATTGTGTCTGCCGATATCACTCAGTACTTCTGTGGCCTGTGCTTAGCATTTAGCATTGGAATTGTCATCTATAACCATTTACAGACACAGAAACCCGAACCACCAGTTGAGAACCTTTGCTGTAGATGACTATTTGGCTCTGTGCAGCCCATACCGGACATTTCAATAAAGTCTGTGATATTTCGGGGGACTTTATGATCAAGGGATATTTCTGAAAACCAGGAAAAAATATGTAAAAATGTGCTGGTAAAAGTATTAATTTAGGTCGCTGTGTCGTCAAAAAGGTAATTGTCTTGAATAAACTGCAAAAGTATCGCAAAAAAGAACATTGTAATACCTTTTTTGAGACATTACACATGACGCATAGCAGCTTTATGTTCATTTCTTGACTCTAAAGGAGCGTCCCAAGCTTTCCAAGCGGCAGACGCAAAAGTTCAATAATCAGAACTTTTGGAGAAAGACGTGGCAACCAATCAGAGAGGCTCGCTGTAGTGGCGCGATTTCACGTAGCGGGATGAATCCAGGAAGAAAAAAACAATGGAGAAGCAGCTAATGTGGCAGTTCCCTCGTCGTAACATCGCATTTACAGCATTTTCATCCTGTCTATGCTCTGACATGAATCATACTGCCATTCTATCCCACTGTGGGTTAAAAACTGCCCTGAGATGAGGGAAATGTTGTCTTGCTGTGGCTGTTGGCGCAACCGCGTGGAAGAGTGGGATCTGCCATTTTCGGCAACAGAGAAGCCCCTCCCAACACGAGTCCCGAGCATCTTAGACAAATGTCACTACTTCAGAATAGACAAGCATCCACATTTTTGCCATCCACAAAGCCTTTGGTCTGAACCTATAGGCTTAATTAATACTTTAATTCTGTAGTACATGTTCCAATCTAACAAGTATGTTACGGTTGTCGCATGCATGGCACAAGCATCACCATATTCTTCTTGTCATATTTATTTATTTAGCACTTATTACAGTAACAATTACCACACAAATATACAAGTGTGAATATCCAAAAAAAAAAACGTAGACACTTTGATTCCACGTGCATGTTACTCCAGCGATTATTTGACTGAATTATCCAGTTTTCAAACCATGGAAGTTGGAAGTAGTTGAGCAACATCTCATAGGAGCTGCCCAAATCCATTTCTGTCACATACCCTCTCTCTTAATTAGATGCGGGTTTCAGCCAGAAGCTCCGAGTCGGACTGCATTGCAATCAGTTAAAATGGTGCAAATGTGTGCATGTGATCTGTTTTTATTTCACAAATGCTGGATTTATTGTAGACCTCTTGTTCAAGAAAGTAAACTGATTACCAGTTGTAAAGTTATCACATGGACCCTTAATAATCAAGGGTTATTTACTGCTATTCACACACAAAGTTCTGTATCTTACTTTATTGTGGTTTTTCTACATAAAACATGCTCTGAGTGAGGCATAACTGAACTTACCACTTCCACCAGACTCTACCTCTGTATCGGAGAAATATATTATGATTTATTTGAGCCATCACTGCAAAAATAAATACAAAATAGACAGAGAGTTGTATTGATCATCGAGTTTCCCAGGGAGCCAGCGGTTCAGCAAGAGAATGCTTGATTTGTAGCTATCATTACAACTTTAGACTTTATCCTGGTTTTCATTGGCCAGAATATAAATTAAAAATATTTGCAGTAAGCATTAAAGCGTATCCCCAGGTCTGTCTCTCGCCGGGACTTGGATAATGAAATATTATGATGGACACATAAAGTTTTAAACAGAGACAGCCTTCACTTCACTGCGGCGGCCGTCACAGTGGTAGTTATCTTGCAGGTGGATGGAACCAGACAGGGATAGTGCCAATATTAATTATTGAAGCTGCCATA
>OMNZ01074809.1:0-10617 GCA_900303255.1 Lesueurigobius sanzi
TCGTGGGGTATCAATGATGCTAAGAAAGATGAGGAATCAGCCCAGAACTACACGGGGGGAGCTGGTCAATGACCTGAAGAGAGCTGGGACCACCGTTTCCAAGGCTACTATCAGTAATACACTAAGACATCATGGTTTAAAATCATGCATCACACGGGAGGTCCCCCCGCTTAAGTCAGCCCAAGTCCAGGCCCGTCTGAAGTTTGCCAATGGCCATCTGGATGATCCAGAGGAGTCATGGGAGAAAGTCATGTGGTCAGATGAGACCAATATAGAACTTTTTGGTCTTAACTCAATTCGCTGTGTTTGGAGGAAGACGAAGGATGAGTATCAGCCCAATAATACCATGCCTACAGTGAAGCATGGTCTGGGGGTGTTTTTCTGCACAGGGGACAGGACGACTGCACTGTATTAAGGAGAGGATGAACGGGGCCATGTATTGTGAGATTTTGGCCCTCAGTCAGAGCATTGAAGATGGGTCGTGGCTGGGTCTTCCAACATGACAATGACCCGAAGCACACAGCCAGGATAACCAAGGAGTGGCTTCATAAGGAGCATATCAAGGTTCTAGAGTGGCCTATCGCCAGTCTCCAGACCTAAATCCAATAAAAATTCTTTGGAGGGAGCTGAAACTCCATGTTGCTCAGCGACTGCCCCGAAACCTGACAGACCTGTACGGAGGAATGGGCCAAAATCCCTGCTGCAGTGTGTGCAAACCTGGAGAAGAACTACAGGACCTCTGGAATTGTTAACAAAGGCTTCTGTACCAAATATTAAAATTGTTTGACTCAAGGGATCAAATACTTATTTGACTCAGTAATATACAAAAATATTGTTAATAAATCATACAATATTGCACCAACGATGGACATTTTAGACCCCTCCATGATTCCTATGTGGGAGAACTTGCAAAATCACAGGGTGATCAAATACTTATTGGCCTCACTGTACTTACAGAGCTTTATTGATTTTGCAGACATGTAACTGGAAAACAACTGAGCATTTATCGCCACCTACTGGACTAGACTTGTAATTGCTAGTGAGCTGTATGTTTTGTTTTCTGCGGGTGGATTGGCTAGTTGGCTTGACTATTAAAGCGCACCACGCAACCATCGTAATTGACCTTTTTTAATATCGAGACTCGATTCAAATTTCATTAATTGCCCAGCCCTATGTTCACACAACAATCTGTAAATCAGATCTCATAACACTTGGAGCGACAGTGATGCAATGGTAGAGTGGTAGTGTCCTTGAGCAAGACACTTCACCACCTCACCTCCAGTGTCTGCGTACACTGGTGTATGAATGAGACTGTGAATGGGTGAGTGGTTCCTTGATGTAAAGCGCTTTGAGTGCCTAAAGCAGGTAGACAAGTGACCATTTACTTATACAGATAACAAAACACAATGCTGTAGATTTTGTTAAAGCGGATCCAGCAGATAACCCCTTAGGCCCGGCTGGTTGCCCTATACACAGGCCCCTCTCTCTCTCTCTGTGATTATTTGTGTCTATTCATAAATTGTTGACGAACCATGTTTCAGTAACAATATAGTCTCACATTTGTGGTTGGCATAAAATCTCTCACAGTTAAGCCCAGTCTATCTGATCTAATCAGTTTATGGTCAGTAAAGAATGAAAACTGTCGAGCAAACTTTGAATGCCCTTGAATGTGAAACTCCAAATCTGTGAATAAATGTAAATGGATCTCGCTGCTATCATCAAGTCAATTAGTACTAAATCTGATGAAACTTTAGCCACGCAATACAATGCCAAAGCAAAACCACAGATATCTGAACGCTGAATGGTCTTGGAAAAGATCCTAATTGTGAATATTCTGATTCAATTGGCGCTTTACATTCGGTACATTGTGCGCATTTTAAAGGGAGGATTTAAGACAGAAGCATTTTTTTGAATACATAATAAGATCACATGGAGACAGGGTTTGTTGTTCTGTGCAGAGGAAATTGTATTACCTAAATCATTTCAGCCTTCGTGAGTTATTATTGCGACCATTCTTAG
The DNA here is from genome assembly GCA_900303255.1 of Lesueurigobius sanzi. Taxonomy (NCBI): domain Eukaryota; kingdom Metazoa; phylum Chordata; class Actinopteri; order Gobiiformes; family Gobiidae; genus Lesueurigobius; species Lesueurigobius sanzi. The sequence goes on from OMNZ01074809.1 coordinate 2,020, forward strand.
AAATATCTCAGTGCCACGGCTCCGCTCTACAACAGTTTCTCACAGTAACACATTACAGTCCGTGTGAATGAACCGAGAGTGAGGTCAATAAAACAGGCACAACAGTACATATAGAACTGTATAGCATCGGAATAATCAATATCACTGCAGAGCTACTACTTTACAGGAAGCCTTATCAATGTTTTACCCTTTAATCAAAGTTTGACTAAGTGTATGTTCCACTACAAACAAAGTAAACAAAGGTCCATCAGCCACAGCGAAAGATGAATATCTCAATTGGTTTATTTCATTCAAATTCAGAATAGTTTTGTTCAAATCGAGTTGTTTTGACTTAGTTGTGCTTTGGCCAAGATTATTTGGCTTGTTCCAGGATGTTTTTGACTTTGAATACATCTCTTCTTATTTTTTAGTCATTTTATTTGTCAGTGCGGTAAGAAAACTACATAAAGGTTTGGAGGCTTTGGGCCATTCCATGTTCCATTCTGCTCAACCATCTCGAATTTGGTTCAATCATGGCTCGATTATAGTTGATAAACCCAATAGTGAGTGTATAAAGGCCAAAATCGTGGCTTCTGTAAAATCCCAAACTTTGAGCAGCGTCCAGACTCCAGATCCTCAGTAATTTCACCAAAAATTAATTTTCAGAGTTTGTTCTACACATTTGGACCACAGAATGATTCAATCTTGTATGATTGATGCCCATCATTGTGCTCAAGAACTAGTCTAAGCTTGTTCCGACAAAGACAAAAAACAACCACACAAAAAAACTAATATTGTTTGTTTGTTTTGTTTATTTGGTTGGGACAGTGCGTGCACATGAAGAATGCATGTGAACACTCCGGATTGTAGCCTTGGGCTAATTTCCATCCGTTGTCCCACATTCGCACTCACAAACTCACTCACTCATTCATCCTGGCCTATTGTACATGTTTTTAGTGGTAGGGGAAACCGGAGCACCCGGAGGAAACCTACGCAGACACGGGGAGAACATGCAAACTCCACACAGAAAGGCCGCACGGGCCGGGAATCGAACCCGCAACCTTCTTGCTGTGAGGCAAGAGCGCTATCCACTCTGCCACCGTGCCAATATTATACTAATGTGCTCAGGATGAAAAACCTGTGAAAGAAAACGTAAAGGAAGAGACCCCCAGACCCTCATCCTGCAACAAAACTCCCCACTACATTCTTTAAAATAAATTATGTAAAAGGGCTATTTGGATTAAAACTTAGGAAATAAAGTGTGATAGGTGAAGAGATGTTCTCATGCGAACAAAGTAGGCTTCTACAAAACCACTTTGGTCCTATTCCAACTTTATTTTGACAACCCATTCTGTCTATAGCTTTGTTTGGGGCATTTCTTTTTCTAATTTATTGTCATACTGTCTTCAAACCAGTAAGAAAAAGTTGATTCTGAGCAATTTTAACTCTGAGGTTTATAGTCTTTCGCTCTGAATAAGAACAAAATCCCAAATGAATGTCAAAGGGAAACTTTGAGATGCCGCACACTCCCTCCCACAAGTCCATTGATGTTTTTTGCATGTCCATCGATGTCCCATACATTATAAACGACATTCTCAGTTCTTTCTCTTTGTTATATTTTTCACATGAAGCCGCCTGCACCAGTAGTCAGGAGTGGACCATGGCTCCCACTGTGCTGCCTCTGCAAGAACTTCACCTGGTAAGACTCTTGTTTGAATAGTTGTGTAAAATGAGCATTCATAACTTTCTTCTATATCCTTACATCCTTGTTTTAATGCAAATTATTGTCATTTTTTATTCCTACTAGATATGCATCGTAGACAAATATTCTCCAGTCTTCATTTGTACTCTGTAGTTGAAGTGTAGGACGTTTCACTCTTCATCCAAAGAGCTTTGTCAGCAGCACTGAGGAAACCTAGACACAGGCAGTTTTAATATAGACCAGTAGGAGGGGCTTGCCTGTTAGGTCCCACCTCTCTTTGCTCTAAAGGCTACTCTGACCAAGAGAAAAACACTCTGACCAAGAGAAAAACACGCACCAAGAGAAAAACACGCACCAAGAGAAAAACACGCACCAAGAGAAAAACAGCCTTTGTTGTCAGTCTCGTCGACCCTCCTCACACTTGATCACTGCACATTACCTATGATCTGTTGTGTGCCCTGGGCTCTGGCCCAGCCTCATCAGCATAACAGAGATGACAGCTCCGGGTTTCAGGCGAATGATACTGCAATAAACAGGGGACAAATTAAAGCAAAGTCCTCCATTTTTGTTCATAGAAGTGTTTCCATAGAGACTTTACTTTTCTGTGTTATGGTCAATGAATGGAACTTGTATCAATGTTCAGGAACAGACTACAATTTGAATGAATAGTATTTTTGGTTTTTCAAATATTCTCAAAACATTTTTCAATTTCTGTATTGAAATTGAATTGTGTGCACTAAAATCTAGGTGGAAGGACACCATAGGGTTTGAACATAATAACTTTGCCTAAGTCATTCAAACTGAGATCTTAATTCAACAGCAATTTATTGTGCAGCCCTTGAACAGACTGCAACATAAAGAGGTGTTGAAAATATGAAATCTGTCTATTTAAAGTCATTCTTCCTTCTGTGCTTGTGCGTCTTTAGGGAGTTTTGGGGAGTTTGTGCAGCGGTAAATCTGCTCTGGTTCATCGGCACATGACCGGGAGCTACCTGTCTGTGGAGAACGCTGACGGTCAGTGGATGACCTGTTTCTAATCACACATTAAAGATGTCCTTATACTATTGTTATTTATTATGGCTCGACCTTACGTGCAGGCCGTCAGTACGTTAAGGACGTGCAGGTGGATGGACAGAGTCACGTTCTCATCATCAGAGAAGAGACGGAGCTTCCAGGACCGCAGGTGGGTCATAATAACCTCCACAAACACGGTCCTGAACAAGAACAAGGGGCATTGCGACACGTTGGCCTTTATTTCATTCCAGTTTGCCAGTTGGGTGGATGCTGTGATCTTGGTCTTCAGTTTGGAAAATGAATCCAGTTTTCAAGAAGTTTACAAATTCTACCACCAGCTCGCTCTGCACCGGCCCATCAGCGAGATCGCCTTCGTGGTGGTGGGCACTCAGGGTAAGTCCCCCCTCCTCCGCCCCACTTATAGAATACAGTATGTGCTTTCACGCGGATTTACTCTGTACGTCTACTATTGCCATTAAAAAGGCTACTGTACACTGCAAAAAGTACATCTCTAGATTATTTCTACATTAGTTTACATGACTCAAATTCAGAATATTCATCTAAATTTTAGTTGTTTTGTCTAGTTCAGATTTAGTCGTTCATTTGACATAGATTATTTCACTTTCAGTCAGGATGTTTCTGACTTGTTTCAATACATTTCTTCTTAGTTCAAGTCAATTTTGTTTTTGCCAATGCGCTAAGAACATTAGTCTTGTCCTGTTGGCAGTTTGATGTTCTTATTCCAAGCTAAAATACGAAGAAATTAGAAAGGTCATGAAATAAGAAAAATTTATCTAGATGACGGCAGACAATGCGATAGTCTGTAGGACCTGATGCGAACACTGTGGATAAATTCTGCCTTTTGATGGAGTTTATGCAATTATTCTGAAGACAAAACTAGAGAAAAAATTCTGCTAAATACCAAACTATGAGTTATTGTAACTGCTAAAGTTGTGCTAACCTGTTTGTGCGAGGTCTTCTCTCTCTCTGGCAAATAATAGGCCAGCAGTCTGTTCTAGAGGTAAGATTTTATGCCCGAGACCGACCCGAAATTCGGGCCGGGTCGGGCTGAGATGTCATGCATCACGTTCGGGCTTGAGCCGGGACATTTATTAAGTTTTTTATTTTATTTTATTTTATTTTTTTAATGTTTTTTATTTTTTTAATTGCAATATATCTTAGGTTATGCCTAGTTTATTTGTTGTCAAATGTGTGGTTATACTTGTTAAAATAAAAAGAATAAATAAGCCAGCTGCGTTGAGCGGGATGTGTCTTTCAGCTGTGCTCTGGGCGCGCGCTCACTCTGGCTCACTCTGGTCAGAGTGAGCCAGAGTGAGCCAGAGTGAGCCAGAGTGAGCCAGAGTGAGCCAGAGTGAGCCAGAGTGAGCCAGAGTGAGCCAGAGCCCGTGCAGCGGTGTGTGTTTGTGATGACACGGTGAAGAGAAGACACTGACAGCGAGTCGATGTGCTGTAATATAAGTGCTGCTCATAATAATAAAGCCCACTCTTCAGTAAAACTTCGCTGCCACCAACAGACTTTTCAAATGTGAAGTTTAATCCCGGAGATGATGAGACCGAAGCAGAAATGGGACATAGCTGCTGTTTGTGGAAACCGAAAGTGTGCAATCTAGAGACGAGTGTGCGCACATGAACACGTACGGCTCGCCCTGCCTTCTTATATCAATCTCCCTCATCATCGTTATGGACACTTGACTTGGATATGCGTTCAGAGACAACTGAAATGGAGCTGCAAACAGTCAAAGAAAACTTCTAACGGGAGAGACGAGACAGAGCTGCACCAGCAAGTCCGAGGTAAGAGAATGGATGTGAACATGAATGGAGGCTGATACAGCGCGGTGCTGCTGCGTGCTCGTGCACCGTGCGTGCACGTACCCTCCCCTACCTGCGGCGCACTGCCCCTCGGCAAAAAAGTCGTCGGTTTATTTCGGGCTCGGGCCTATTATTAAAGTTAATTGCTCGGGCTTGGGTGGGTTCGGGTCGGGCTTGATTTTTTTGGGCCCGATCTTAGCTCTAGTCTGTTCACGTCAAGTTCATATCTGTTCATCTCGCTTTGGCCTGAGGTCCAAAATGCGCTCGGCTTGGTCCTCATCTTGTAATGGAAATGAAAGACAATGCAGGTAGCTGGGCACCGTGTTAAATGGGTTTTGCCAGTGGACACAGCCCATTAAATTGTTACAGGTACAACTGGTGGTACAGTTGACTGTTTTTTTTTGCTCATTTTGTTTAATTTAGTCAAAGATTAGTTTTAATTGGACTAATCTGTGGCTATAGTCCCAGACCTATTTCAGTAATATTTAAGACCTGGTAAATCCTGTTTAGATGTGTAGAAGTGTATTCTCACTTGGTCCACAGTTAAAGTAAACCCTGGCGCATTTTCTGGGAAAATTATGGCTAATGGGAGGAGAGTGAATAAAAAACTGGTTGGAAATGCTAATTTTCCTTTCATATGCTCCTGCTAGACTGGTGTTTGTTTTAATGTTTTTAAACCTTCTTCAAACTGAGATTTTTTTATTCATTTGCTTTCATTAGTTCTTGGTGCAGGCGGTGCACTCAAGAGCTGCATAAATGAAGCAGATGGAAGAAGAGCACAAGGGTTCGCTTTGAATAACGCACCCCTACCAGTTTAGACCTGGTTTAGATCTAGCATAGTCCTAGTTGACTTGTGGTTTAGTCACTGTTCATTCCTCTTTACTTGTCCTCTGACCTCTGAGACGACTCCTGTTGTGATATTGGGCGTTACAAAAATAAATTGATTGATTGATTGATTGTCTCATGGGTCCTTTTAAGTTGTGTATGTTTCTTGGTCAACTCCAAGATCACACCTTCCTGGGTTCTTAGTTATTTTTTTCTGATTTGCACATTTTTGATCTGTTTTAGCCTTGCTTGGTTTATTTAGTAGTAGTAGTATGTGCACGTTTTTGTGAGCATGTTTCACCTAATGTACCATTTGAAATTGCATATATTACAGTATTAGGACTCCTAAGCTAATATGTAAATGCTGCATGAGTTAAAAATGCTCAAATAACTCAGCTGCTGTGCGTGCTCCTCACTTTGCACATGAGGAAACGCTTGATAAATACCCTCCTTCGAGTTTCCCTTTATTTTAGTGCGTCAAATGGGGAGTTATTATGTTTAACACCTTTTTTCCATGTTACAATGTTGTTTCCTCATCAATGGAGTGATGTTTCGAGCCACTTGTGCATGTTTGAGTAATTCTTATTCCCGCGGCAGCAACCTCCTTTTTTATTAACCACAAGCTCCTCCCATGGCCTTAAGTCTCCAGGAAATGCTTTCCTTACCTTACTATGGCCCTGTTCCAATACTTGCACTCCCACCTTGTGCCTCTGAAATGCTCGTTCCTGTTGAGGCTGCCAGTGTGCAGGGTGTCCCAATTCTCGAGGCGCACCCTTCGTCTGCACTTCGGCGAAGCCCGCATCCAAAAGCACCAAAGCACATTACCCACAATTCATTGTGGCGTTTGACGTCTGAACATAGAACTATTTAAAAGCAGAAAAATGGCAATGTTTGGCGATGGAGGTCATGTGTCTATGCCAAAAAAGTGTCTTTTCAAATGCAAGTATTGAAATATTTGATCTTTTATTATGTGAACGCGTGTGATGGGCCTGTGACAGAAGGATCGGGTTGGAGAAAACAATAACTGTCCCAAATCCTGCGTTTTTTTGCACACTTGCACACTAACCTAAGCACTCGAACCCTTTCATGCACTCATAGAGGACAGTGTGGGTAATGGGACAGGGCCTCACTCTTGCAAAGCTTATCCTTCCATTGCAGGTGCACAAACATCTGCCGAAGCTACAGGGGCACACGGCATGGGAAGCCCACTTTGTTTTTTTTTTTGTCTTCCTTTTAGGGGAGAGTGCGTAAAAGATTAGGTTTATGGCCAGAGCAAGGTAAATATTTCCTCAATTGTTAATTTGCTCTCTCTCTCTGTCTCCCTCTCTCTGTCTCTCTCTCTCTCTCTCTCTCTCTCTCTCTCTCTCTCTCTCTCTCTGTCATAGATAAAATCAGCAGCAGTAACCCTCGAGTGATCGACGACGTGAAGGCCAGGCAGCTGTGCTCTGACGTGAGGAGATGCACTTATTACGAGACTTGTGCTACCTACGGGCTCAACGTCAACCGAGTCTTCAACGATGGTGAGAAAACACCTGCGCAAAGAGACATGTTTGGTATTTTGATGAGTTGATGGCAGTTCTTTTTCTTTGTAATGATTTGCTTTTATGTTCTGTAATTATGGACAACAGAAACGTGAGAAAACAGATATTTTCTATACATACTGTATCAGCTAAACATTGTGTCAAGGAAGAAAAGGTTTTACTCTATCAACTGTGATATTGTGCTGAATATATCTTTTGAGTATTCGCCTTGTTTAGAGGTCTTTTGATGTTTTTTCCTCTCTCAGCTGCTCAGAAGATCATGGCGGCGAAGAAGCAGGCGGCACTTTTGGCAGCGACCTGTAAATCTCTGCCCAACTCCCCCACTCACTCCGGAGGCTCCACCCCTGTGTCCGGAGGCTTCCCTGGGCAGGTACACACCATCTGCTTAGATACATGATGTCTTTATACTCACAACAGTTTCTTCAGTAAACAGTCTGCTCTTAGGGGAGTCGTGGGGTTATGTAGCCATTTTCTTTTTGAAAGCAGAAGTGTTGGGGCCATTTCACGTTACATTTACTTTATTTGTAGCACATCTTGGAATTGTGTAAGACTTTTCTGCTCAAATATCGCTGTATCATTCAGAACCATTTTATAGCTTCTCTCACCTCTGATCGACTGTGTTCAGCTGTGCAATTTCTCAGGTTTTTGTATGATTTTGATCTGTCCTTTGTCAACCTCTTCTTCGTACTTGTGGAAGCCGCCATGTTTGTTTGGACCATTTTCCTATCGCAAACAATGAAATACTTAATTTTGCATAACATTGTCTTATATGTTATGCAAAACTGGTAGTGGTACATATATGCTGTGACAAAAACATCATATTTCAATATTGAGCTCATCTTTTTTTTAAATCAAATCATAAAATTAGCTTTCATTCGGTTTTTTTTCTGGATGAATGTATAAATGAATCATCTTTATTGTCATTGCAACAAGTACAACAAAACCAACTGGACAAAGTTGGTGTATTCTCCAATGTGCAGAGGTCGCTTCTCCTCCTCCCGAAGTCGATAATGGCCTCCTTGGACTTTGAAGTGTTGAGGAGTAAATTGTTCTCCTGACACCACGCTGTCAGCCACTTCACCTCATCCCTGTACGCGGTCTCATCCCCCTCTGATATGAGCCCCACCACCATGGTGTTGTCAGCAAATTTGACAACGGTGTTGGTAGGGTGTTGAGGGGTGCAGTCATGAGTGTAGAGGCAGTACAGTAGGGGGCTCAGTACACAGCCCTGTGGAGAACCTGTGCTGACGTACATGGACGTTGATATTATTGATATATGATATGATATGATTCTTACCCTCTGGCTGCAACTGGTCAGGAAACTCAAGATCCACGCACAGATGGGCTGTGGCAGACCCAGGGCCACCAGCTTGTGCACCAGCTTGTTTGGAAGGATGGTGTTGAACGCAGAGCTATAATCCTCAAAGAGCAGCCGCACATAGCTACCCTGATTCTCCAGGTGGGAAAGAGCAGTGTGGAGAGCTGTGGCTACTGCATCTTCTGTGGATCTCCAATATTTATAACTATAACGCACAAGTAATTAATAATAAATTATGGGCACAAGTAAGCAAAAAATGTGTCGATCTCAGTCAGATGGAAGACTTTAGTCACTACTCCTTCACTAGTGAAGGTCTGTAGTAAACACGTAGCTTCCATATGGTTATTGCATCACCTAATGTTACGATATAATATTTTTTGCGATATATT